>PVKS010004767.1:0-90543 GCA_004027875.1 Aplodontia rufa
ATAAGGCAATGCTCCTTTTATTTAAAAAAATTACATAGTTATTTTATTAATTCATCACTCACTGTGCCCTAGGGATTCAAAGCTGGAACTGTCAGTCCAGTGAAGAAGACAGGTCAAACAAATACCACATATGTGCCTAATAATTCCAGGGGTACATGGATAATGACCTGCCAGGGTGTTGTAAGACAGAAAAAAATACCTCATCTAGCTAGGAGAGGTCCAAAGGCCAGGTGAACTGAAGTGAGCTATGAGGAGGGGCATATGCAAAAGTGAGACCCTCTCTGGACAGGTAAAGATAATGCAGGCAAAAACATCATGGAGCCGGGAGTGCTGCGTGCCTAGTATGGTGGAGATGGTATAAAAGTCAGGAAAGAGGGTCAGGGCTGACACCTTATTGGGCTTTTTGATAATGGCAATGGGTCTGGACTTAATCCCTTGAATGAATGAGGAGCCAGTCAAGAGTTATAGAGTCACATAAACAATGAAATATTTTAAATATTTTGGGTGGCAGGCTGGAAATGAATTTGGAGGTTAAAATAAGCCAGTTTGTGCTGTGGTAAGAAATAAATCTCTAACTATTAGTGTCTTGACAAAGTAAAGGACTATATCTTAAGCAACTAAAATCTGAAGTTGGCTGGGCAACTCTTTTCCATCTGGATTAACTAATCCTTCTGGAATATGTCTCCTTCCACATTACTGCTGTAGAAGAGAGAACCTGCAGATACCACACATGTTGGGACTAGACGTGGCTTTCATCAACTGATTCTTCCACTTTTCATTCCCCAGGATCTTGCCACAGGTCTCAGTGTTACTGCAGGGGGCATCAGCAAGCATGAAGCATTCCCCACAGAATCCACAGAATAGGGCACTTCTTTCAGTCTTGTTATAAAAGGCACTTACACCAATGAATACTTATGTATTGCTTCAACAAATCCTTGTTTATTTATTTTTTAATCCTTCAACAAATAGTTTTTTGAGTACCTATTATGCACTGTGATAAACACAGTCATGAGTATCAGGGGTACAGCACTATACACCACCAAACTTTCCTGTGCAAATTCTTCATTAGCTCCTCATTCTCTGGCGATACATCCAAAGTGGAGAAAGATCTAGAATAAGTGGGTGGACAGTATAACATGAGCCAGATCACATTGGGGGTTGTAGGCCATCATAAAGACTTTGAATTTGATGTCAATGAAAGGCCTTTAGAGCATTCTGTGAAGAATGATATGACCTGATTTACTGTTTTAAAGAATGACTCTGGTTTCTTTATTGTGAACAGAGAAAAGGTGGTAGGGTGAAAGGACTGAATTCTCTTAGGAGTTTAGGGCATGTTCAAGCGAGCAGTACTGGTGGCTTGGGGAATGGTAAAGCATGGAAATGGGGAAACATGGTCAGGATACACCTTGAAGTTAAGATATTTAATTTTGAAGGTAAAAGCATCAGAATTTGAGAATAGGCCAGATGTGTCCTATAAGACAAAAACATCTTGAACTCCCAGGAGAATGGACTTGCAGTCAATTGAGGAGAGATGATCTTTGATCATTTGAATTATACCTAGATTGATACAGAAGGGCTCTTGGGAGTATCAATCTCCTAAATTATTCAGACCCAATGGTTACTTTCTCTAGAATTTCAAATAATAATGTTTATGTAAGACTTTCTTCATATTTAGAGCTAAACTCCAAACATTCTCTGCATTGTCAGAATTTCATACAAAATGCACAGAACTGTCTATTTAAAAATTACTTAGCAATCAAATGATATAAACTTCTTTTTTGAAGGCCAGTTTATAAAATATCAAGCTATTTTAGTTTTTTTTTATATGACATGATTTACTTTTCATTAGGTGCGTTTTTGCCATGTAGAAGCCATGTAGAAGGCTTCCTTACAGAGAGAAATTGTTTCATTAGTTCATGATTACTATTTATTAATTAGGAAGACACTAATTTAGGTACACCTATTTACTTAGTTTGATTCATCCACTGTGTATGAAGTAACAGACAAGGAGGAGGTGACAAAGATGCTCTCTTTGACCATATTGTGGTTAGACTCTTCTGAGCTCTTATAACTAGGCCTCAACTTGGGGCTTCCATGTAGTTTCTTCATTGTCAAATTTTACCAATAATTCTGCTAAATCTGGTTATCCAGAATCCCCCATCCTTGATATTTTGATTACCCTCTGATACCTGATTGAATTTCTTTCCTCTGTGTCTCTCTAGGTGATGTCTGATCACCCTGGTCTACCTTCAATAATGCTATTCCTCTCCTGGGTGTCTTTCCAGGGGATTTAGAATCAGCACATTATAGTGACATAGCAATATCTATGTTCATAGCAGCACAATTTACTATTGCTAGGCTATGGAAACAACCCAGATGTCCCTCACTGGATGAATGGATCCAAAAACTGTGGTACATTTATACCATGGAATTTTACACAGCAATTAGAAGCAATGATATTGCAGCCTTTGAAGGTAAATGGATGGCTATGAAAGAAATCATGCTGAGTAAAATCAGCTTAACCTAGAGAACTAATGGTCGATTGTCTCCACTCATCTGTGGAGGTTGGGACTAGACCCTGGCCAGTGAGAAAGTTGGTCTATTATCATGTGTTAAATCCAGATAAGATATAATGCTGTACAACATAATCCTTTTTTAGAGATATGGGGGGAAGGGGAAGGGAGGGATAAGGGTGGGTAATTGTAATATCCAGAATCTATACACATTTTATATTATTTTGTTAAAAACTTGTATAGTTGTTCAAACATAAAAAAATTAAAAAAAAGAATTTTCATATCAATTTAGCCAGAATCCCCCTTTGTGACTGAGAAACACCTTAGTTATTTCTATTCAATAACCCTGGCACCTACCTAACATGACCCCTTTCTCACTTCCTTGGAGATAGAATATATATAAACATACACTTGTATATATGAATTCAAGTATATATATTTGAATTTTACCCTTTAGGTATAATAAAGACAGTGATGATAAAAATGTAGTGAAGTTGAAAAAATTTCCAGGCACAGTGGTACATGCCTGTAATCCCGGAGACTCAGGAGGCTGAGAAAGGAGGATTGCAAGTTCAAGGCCAGCCCTAGAAAATTAGCAATGTACTCAGCAATGTAGCAAGATCTTGTCTCAAAATAAAAAATAAAATGGAAAAAAGGACTGGGGATGTAACTCAGTAGTACAGCCTCCCTGGTCTCAATTTCCAGTGCTCCCCCACAAAAAATTGATAACATTTGATAAAGTCTTATGGAAGGAAGAGAGACTGTACAAAGGGAAGCCATTATGAAGCAAACCACTGGGAAAATAAAAGTGAGAGCCAATGTAATCTCTAGCAATGCAAGAGGATCAAGTTTATAGGCTAGAGCATATCTAGCACAGTTGGCAATCTAAAATTATGAACAAGTATGTGGCTATATATTATTTTGCTTATAGAATGCCAGATTCCAGCTTAACTTTCCTTTCTCCTATTAGGCGAAAGAATTGGTGATCCCAGAATGAAGAAATACTATAGGAAATCTATCTTGAAACCCAACCTGGAGGAGCCCCTTTTGCTTTCATCTACCCTTTTCTAGAATTTGCCTTACTTAAATAACCAGAAAGATTCCTGGGTAATCACATGGCTTTTAATACCTTGTGGTATAACTGCATACTTCAGGAAAGAAGGTAGGCATTAAATAAATTATAAAAGGCCAACCTCAAATGTCACTTGTATAGAAGTAATAGCAATACATAAATCTTAGTGTGCATTTACAAAAAAACTCCAGTGCAAAATAAAAATGACACTTCATAGATGGAGAAGTGATTTATGAAATCCATATAGCCTGCAAAGGAGGAGTACCCAGACTATATCTTAGAATTTTCTACAAATTATTAAATAAAACACAAGCAGGTAAAAGGGAAAAAATTCTTAGCAAAATATTAGTACGCAGCTCATAGAAGGTAAAATTCAAGTTTACAGAGCATTATGAAAGGGTGTTCAAAATGAAGGGGGAGACGGAATATGAAAGAGGTCCAAAGTCAAATGCATCTATCATTTAGTGATTCTAGACATTAGAAATCAAGAGAAGAGTAAATATTACTAAGTATTTACATTTGGTTATGTAGTTGGTAAGAATATGCATGTTTGCTTTACTTTCTGCATTCTTTTGTATTTTTACCATCCTGTTTGTCCAGGGTGGACAGAGACATAGTCTAGCATACAGAGCAAGCTTCCAAAACGCAAGTTACACAGTGAAGCAACTTAGCCTGAGCCACAGCTCCTGCGTTGTACCAAAAATAACTTGCAGAAGATTAGCAGCTGTAAGACCTACCAAAAACGCATACTAATGAGAAAATCCAGAAGTGGGCGGACCCTTATCTTACGAACCAGGTGGGACCTACCCAAAAATCCACACTAATGAGAAAACCCACAGGTGGGCCTGGACCTCACAAAAAGAGGATAAAAACCAAGGCCTGCAACCAAGAAATCGGGAGACATACTCCACAATGGAAGCGTATTGACATTGGTCCTTAGGCCCATTGCATGTCTCCTCTCCATCCCTTGCAACCCGTTTAACCTGCCATCAAACCCAGCAACTCTGCGCCAGAGTCTGAAGCAGCTTGCTACACTGAACCCAGCAACCTGGACTCCTTCAAGCCGACTCCGTGGAGCCGACTCTGTTGAGCGCCTGATCTCCTGCCTGCCGCTGGATTCTTCAGCTCCCTGCAATTTGACCTCCACTCCTGGAGAGTGTCTGACCTGACCTGCCTGAGGACTCTGCGTGCATTCTACTGGTAACCATGGGCATTACACCAATGCTGGTGAGAGGACTATGAGCTTATTCTTCATTACCTTTTGCCTTGAGGTTATTACATTAAGAATAGCCTATGAGTGGTGTGTAATTATTAGATTATATTATGTGTGCTGTGACTAAGTAAGATAGGAATGTAGGAGAGTGTGATTTGCAGTGTGGCATCCCTTGAGAATTGTGATATTAATACCATTGAGTGCTGTGTTAAATAAAGAATATTAAAACAGAACTTGTCTCATTGCATCTGTCACAGAACTTGCAATCTCTCAGAGAGAGTGGTCACCTGCAGGCGCTGCCACTCGCCACTCACGCCACACTCCCGACAGTTGGCGTAGTCGGCACTCCCGAC
This sequence comes from Aplodontia rufa, assembly GCA_004027875.1. NCBI lineage: Eukaryota > Metazoa > Chordata > Mammalia > Rodentia > Aplodontiidae > Aplodontia > Aplodontia rufa. The sequence continues at coordinate 5,152 of PVKS010004767.1, forward strand.
ACTGTTCTATAAAATTTTCCCACCTACCACTTTCATTAAGGTTAAATAATAAAGGAGGTAGTATAAGTTAAGGTAAAAAGATAGGAACAGGATTTGTTTTCCTAACATCTGGTTCCAATCCTACTACTTACACACTATGTGACCTTTAAGAAAACCACTTAATTCTTCTAAAACTGCTTTTTTATCTGAAAAACCCAAACAACATCATCTGCCTTTACTACATAAAGTTATCATGAGGAGTAAATTAGCTCATGTATACAAAAGTGATGTTTGAATGTGAAGAAATGGTATGGAAATTTTCAAACCTGCAGTTATTGTGAAATTAGATTAGCGTAATCTCCCATTTGCTGTCATTCTAAACTTATTGAAACAGACTTTAAAAACAGAAAAGTGGAGAAGATAAAAGACACATCTTTTCTTACCGGGTCTATTAGCTGGGAATAGAGTTCATGGCAATTGTCGAAAATATACTTGTACGTAGAATCCAGGCATGCCCGGACACAGTCCTTCACTACCATGCTGGCCTTTGGGGGGCTCTGCAGCTCTAGAACCTGACAGGCAAATTATTTCTGTTAAACACAGTAGAATATGATAAACCAGTAAAACAATTTAAACAATATTCAATAAATGCTTTGAGTTGATTTGTCCATGTTCAAGAAATATAGTCTTAGATATCTGTTAAATGTATAAACATTGATTTTTCACTTTCTGATATGACAACTTATTGATAATGTTATAAACATTCAAATAGAAATATTAAATGTAACCAGTAGCAACATCATTCATTCTATTTAATAATTTATCAACAAATATTTATCACTTAATATGTGGTAATAGTAATAGTACAATGAACAAAAGAAACAAAAATCCCTTTTATTACAGGCTTACACTCTAGTAGATAATACATAAAATAAGTAAGTAAATTAAATTACATGATAATGCAAATCAAAAATAAAATAGTGGAAGGAACAGGATATGTTTTAATGAAACAAAATAAATACAGGAGTCAGTGATAGTAGAAGAGCTCAGAGCATCAGGATGTAATGGGAATAGAGAAAATCACACAAAGACAGACCATTGCACAAACCTTAGTTTTGATGAAGGTGGGAAAGAATTGGATACTTTGAGCAGAAGAGCAAAGTAAACTAACCTAATTATCTTTTAAAAAGTTCTCTTAATTCATTACCACCTGATTAGTTTCATAAAAGATCCTTAAGAAACTGCTTCATTTACAAGGAAAGAAAGATAACTACCATCAAGAAAACAGATGAATATATCACTCATTAGAAGATCAAATACTCAAAAGAGAAAGAGAAGTAATTAGACCTTAAGAATACAGGAAGTCAACTAAACACCAAGACAACAACAAAGGAAGAAAAGAAAGAAATATTTCAACATAACTAGATAAAAACTAATAAAAAGACAGGAGTAAGTGTTTATATATCAATAAAAACAATGAATGGGAGTGATTCAACCCACCCCCAATTAAAAATAGACTGTATGAATGAATTAAAACACACACACACACACACACACACACAAGGTCCAAGAGACGCCACCTACAAGAAAATTACTTCACCAGTAAAAATGTGTAGATTAAAAGTGAAGGGGTGGAAAATAATATTCCACAAAAATAGAAACCAAAAGCAGGAAGAAATAGGTATAATTGCATCATATAAAATGATAATAAGTATAAAACTACAAAAAGAGACAAAGCATGTCTCTACAAAAAGATCAAGGATCCAATTCAACAAAAAATATATAACAATTGTAAATGATCATGTACCTAATATTATAGTACCCAATTTTATAAAGCTGATATTATTAGATTTAAAGGGAGAGACAGGCCCCAACAACCAACTTTTTGAAGTTGGTACTTCAATAACCAACTTTTATCAAGGGACAGATCAGAAAAAAAATCAATACAAATCATCGGAATTGTACTATATTATAGACCAAATGGACCTAACAGACATTTACAGAACATTTCATCCACCAGCTACAGAATATATACCCTTTTCATCAGCATATTTATCATTCTCTATGATAGATCATACATAAAGCCATAAAATTAGTCTGAAGAAATGTTTAAAAATCTAAAATTTTTCATTTATGTTCTTTGACCCCAATGAAATTAAACTGAAAATCAACAAAAAATAAATTTTAGTAGTTGTACAAATACATGGAAACTGAACAGCACACAAAGACACAATGAGTCAATGAAGGAATCAAAACAGAAATTTTTAAAAAAATGTCTTGAAACAAATGAAAATTGACACATAATAAAGATTTATGGGATACAGCCAAAATCGCTAAGGGAGAAGTTTACAATAATAAACACACACATCAAAAAAAAAAAAAAAAAAAAAAAAAAAAAAAAAAAAAAAAAAAAAAAAAAAAAAAAAAAAAAAAAAAAAAAAAAAAAAAAAAAAAAAAAAAAAAAAAAAGAAGAAGAAAAAGAAAACCATAAGGTTGTCAAATGAACAACCTAGCGATGCATCTCGAGGAGATACCAAATGCTAACAAATCAAATAGAAGGAAAGGAATAACAAAGATCAGGACAGAAATAAACAAAATAGAGTCTAGAAAACATAGAAGATCAACAAAGAGTTTTTTTAATGATAAACATAAACACAAACTTGACCTAGATGAAATAAGAAGAGAAAAAACTAAAAACAAATAAATATAATTAGAGATGAAAAAGAGACATTCTATATACCATGGTCACACAAAGTGTCATCAGGGAATATTATGAACAAGTTTAAGTCTGAAACTTGAAAACCCAGAAAAAATGGATAAATTTCTGGACACATATAACCTATCAAAATTGAAACACAAAGACACAGATGGGGTAGGTGGTAGGATTCTGTAGAAGGAATTTGAGGATTCGCTCTTCTCTCTACTCCTATCTTTTTCATTGACATCAGAAGCAAGGTCATCGAGTGGCAGTGAGGGTGTGGGAGGAAGAATGGCAAGTTTAGGACACTGTGTTTCTAAGCCCTGAAAAGCCTGTGACTGAAGCATAGCAGAAGGGTAGCACTCTGGGTACTTGTGACCCTCACTCCCATTCCTTGCCCTTTGGTATCAGTGGCAGGCATCACTTGTCAATCTGAGTCAACTTAAACAGGGTCTCAATATCATCCTCTCCACACTGCTCCAGCTACTGCCAGTGGTCAGAAAGAACATCAGTTCCATTTACCCCAGTTGCCCAAGAAAGCGTGATTTTAAGTCAACTGACTTTAAATGAAGCTTAAAGAATATAAATGACCACTATTAAAGTATGCTTTTATTTTCTGTCTTATAAAATGCCATTTTTAGTGCTTTGAATGCAAAAAAACTCATGAACAACTTCCATCCAGGCAGCGTCAGGACAAGTACCACAGTGCTGTCTTTCAAAGAGAAAAAACATTCAGCCTGTGGCCAACCAAGCTATTTTTGGAAAGACTTTATATAAGTTAAATTGCTAACCAAAATTATGATTGCAGAAAATTACTATTAAAGCAGAGGAGATAAGTCTAAAAAGAAATGCTTGGATAGTTTGGTGGATCAAATACTCAAAAGAGAAAGAGAAGCTGTTACATTGGAGTAAACAAGAGTTAGTTACTCTCTTTTAGTGAAGTCAGCAAAAGGTCTGAGTTCAAACTAAAACAGATTGATTACATTTCCATTTAACATTCTTTGGGATTTTTTTCTTTAATGTGCCATGTCCACTTACTAGAGAGCTCTGTTTAAGATAAATTTCATTTAAAACTAAATTTGAGCCAAATGAATTACAGGATGTTGTGTCTTGGAGGATCCCTTCTTCAATACACCACACATTAGAAGGTTCATTTGGCTCAGGCTTAATTGCTGAGGTTGAACAGTTCTGACCAGGAGAATTTGCTGGGGAATGAATGTGCTTTTATGACACACCAAGACACAGACGGAAATAAAATGAGATACCTTCATCCTGAAGAAGGTGATGCTTGTTAGCAGGTCAACAGTTGATTTCAGGTCTTGCAGTCTTTCATTATTGCTGGCAGGAAAGTTTTCCTGGAGAAATAGGAAACAAAAAAGAATAAAGTTGCCAGCATTAAACCTCCAGTGGGAAAATAACCTAAAACTAGCTTACTGTGAAAGAAAATGGGAAGTAAATTGCATAAAAATTTAAAAAGATCCCTAAAGGATTCTTAAAATATTTTTATCATAAAATGTGAAAAAGAGAAGATATGGAAATATTCTCTTCTTCATATTAGAAAGCCATACTTGATACTCATAATTCAACAAAAAAGTACAAAACAGTATCACTATGGCAATGTTATGGTGTCAATCCTTGCTCATAAAATTGTTTTGCTACTAAAAGAAGGGAGGTTGGTATATATTTTAAGATCTCATTATTTTCAAAGTATTGATACATTTTTCAAAACCAATTTCAGCATTGTACATCTGATATATTTACTTTTAGTACAAAGACATTTTTAAAAGTTGAAAAATTAGCTTCTCCTTTTAAAAAGTTGTCTCTTCATTTAAAAGTTAAAATGAAGTTTTAGTGAAGTTTAGTGAGAAGTATTAAAAACACAGATGTTCAAAATGTTGAAGGAAAGGAAATATATGTACAATAATGCTTAAAGGAAGAGTCAATTTACACACTGAGATATTTTTCATCTTGCTCTCACACTGGCTTTCTAAAGAGTCCAGGAAAACCACAGCTAACTTCTAAATAATTCTCATGAACTTAAGTAGAGCTGAGAAGTCTAACAGATGGTGAATGAGGTGGTCCCAATGCCATTCTTGCCCCCAAATATCTTTTTCAATGGCTGCCATGGTGGTTCTCTTCTATTATTTCAACTCTAGTTCCAACATGAAATGGTAGCTTGATAGAATTTGGTTTGTAATTTCCAGAAATATGCAATTAAGGATACTGTCAGTAAGAGATTAATTAAAAATGTGTGGAATGTGTGCAAATATGAAAAAAAATATTTATGATAAATTGTTAAAGAATATACAATGGTAAAGCATTTGTCTAGTATATACAAGGCTTTGGGATTGATCCTCAACAATACTCAAACACAAATATGAAAAATGTAAAAGAGCATCTACAGGTATCTATTGTTGTGACTATAGATTGTTTTGAATTTTTTTGTAACTAAGATATTTTAAAACTAAAATTTCGTGTGTGAGGTGAAATAATAGATGGTTGACAGTGAACTCTGGACCATGTTGTAGAAGCACCTTATATTGATCTAGGAAGAGAGAATTAAGCAGTAAATTCCAACAGAAATCTCAGACTTTGGTGAAATCAGCAGACTATCTCAGTAATGAGGGGTGAATTTTCAAAATAAGGACTGGGACATATTTCTCCTTCATAAGTTTGCTGAGGGTCACTATATACTATATATTTATTGCTATAGATTTAAGTGGGGCAAAGAACTTGAACAACAAAGGAGATCTGCAAGTTTACTTCTAGTGTGAAGGGACCTGAAATCAGTGTGTTTGCTTTTCTATTACACAATGGATAATTTTACAACATGACAAGAAATCATCTGGAGAAAACACAACAGTTTACTTTTATGGAAATACTTTTTTTACATACCCTATACTTTGATAGGTCAATCCTCAGAGAATTATGCAACTGGTCCAGTAGTTTTATGAACTTTTCTCTCTGTACCAAGAAAACACAAAATAGGAGAATGGAAATAAGTGGCCATTTTAAACACCATTGCAATAATTCTATATAACACATTGTTCTGTTTTGATAGAAAGGATCAAAGACTTGTCCAAGTATTCAGAGCTACTATGTGACACAGCAGAAATTCTAATTCAAGTCTTTTTAACACCAAATCCATGCTCTTTCCCCAAAATCACACTGTCTGTGCATAATGAATAAAAAAGTGCAATTGTTCTAATAAAAGTATCTAAAGAGCTGTGTTCCACAGAAAGAGTTTATATAAATGAATTGCAGCTAAACTTTTCTGTATGTAACGACTCATGGCTGTATGTGTCAGCAAGAGAAAGTACAATCCACCCTTCATTCTATTCCAGCACACCACCCTGACCTCCAGAAAACAAATTAAAAATTTCCAAACTTTTCCATCCTGTGTAACTGGGAACAGCTGTTGTTTTGTGTCAAAAATAATTTCAAAACCAATTTTCCTTTTGGAAGCAAATACAGACTTAATAATCTGAAAAGATCATTTACTTTTAAAGGATGTTTATGATTTAGAGCTAAATGTAGTACAGAAATTAAGCCCCTCAAGATTGCTGCTGCTGACTTTTGATGCTGAATCAATGTTGGATTGTCCTCTTGATAGAAATACTTGAAGACTGAGAATGAAGAGTTTTGCTAATAAGTATAAGGTTGAAACTGTGTGAATTAAACACAAACAAGGGAAAACCATGGAAGTTATACACAGAGACCTTATAGGTTGCCTCTCCAATATACTGATTTTTCTTATTTTTTAATTGAAATTAAAGAAAAAAGGAGGAGGATTGGGAGAAAGGGTCTCTGCCTACAGTAATACTCTATAAACACCAAACTGCATTTTGGAAGATATGGGTAAAAATGGGATGTTTTCCAAGTAGTTTCACATAGAAGGTGGATTTATGGGATATATAACTCGTATCCCTTAAAGTTACTGATCTTAATGGAGTGAGCCGAGTATTAACAGGAGGTGGTGAATTATTCCTGAGTTGAAACTTCATTTTTCTGAGTTAAGTGCCTTCATCAGATTCACACATCTGTGAACGAAGTTGGAGCATGCTTCTGCGCTAACCCCTGCGGAGTACATAAAGAAGCATGACGGATGAACTGTGCCTTGCAGAAGCTTATAATCTTGTTAGGCAGGTACAACTCTCTCTCCTAACAAAGATACTTAAAAATATGGATGAGCTGAATGCCTTTGATGTTTCTTTTCCACTCTCCATCATACCTTGCAAGGGGAGGAGGAAACCTATCCTGCCCTTTGATAATTCCCCAGCATTCATGCACGTGGGTCAGTGGCTCTCCATAGAAATGAAAAAATAAAAGAACACCGCAATAATCAGTATAGGGCTAAGTAAAGTTAATCATTCAGATAACTTTAAAAGTCAGTCTGATTCATGTCATGTCTCTGGATGCTTTATCTGACCTCTGTGATTGGCACAAATCATCCAGACAGCTGAAGTGACTCTGACCAACCATGCCATGACCCAAATCACTGACCCTGTTATGCCTATTGGGGCCAACTGTGCTGGCTGGCTGCCCCGTATCCATTCTTGAATGGTTCCATATAATAGAGCCTCCTGTGCCCAATTGGAAGTGCTTACCATCCCAGACCTTTTTTCTTCCAAGCATGACCATGAAGCAAGTTTTTGGGCAATGAGATATATACAGCTTATTAAAGGGGAAGGACACCATTTATTTTATTTGAAAATATCTTCAAAAAGTCTTGGCAGATAGTTCGTTGTATTACTGTTTGCTATGGAATTCTTTGTTAAATATAGTTTTCCATGTTTTTTTTCCTTTTGCCCTTTATACTTCTCACCTTTTCTCACCTTTGGTTCAAATAGATGCTGGAAAATACAACCTATTTCATGCAAAGGTGTGAAACTAAACAAATGCTGAGGCTAAAGCTAAAAGGAGCTCCCATCCTGCCCTACCCCCTTTACCCACACGTATTAAAAGCTACAATCCTGACTAACTACACTAGTGCTGAATTCCTTGCCTCTCAACTTCAGTTTTGTGGGGAAAAAAACCTTATATAGCTAAGTTTATTTATTAGAGTATCTGTTTTGTGTAGTCAAACAAAATTATGACTGATACAGATCTCACATTTTGTCTCCCCACCTATGTCTTTGGGGCCCAGCTGGAAAATTTATATTCAAGGAAAACAGAAAACTGTGGAGAAGACTGCTGGGCTTGTTGTCAAAGAATTCCAAGCAATATCAGATGATGTGAAATTAAAAGTGTGCTGCTGATTGAATTTTCAAAGAGATTCTTTAAACAGCAGGGACAGCTTGAGATGTAATTTTATTTACCATATTTCTATTTAACTAGAGTGAGATTGCCTTTGCAAGCACAGAGGAGGACTACTGTCTGCATGGCATGATTTGAGGGGTAATAGAAGACAGAGTGATTAAAACATGTTTCCCCTGAGGGGCATGTTACAATGTTGGAAACTACCACATTATTCAGTTCTTTGTTTTAAGTAAGGGCCACATATGTTCCGTAGGAGGCAAATCAATTGTAAAAATGCTAAGTATTAGTGGTCATCAAAAATTTATGTTTTATTTATTAGAATAACTAGGCCAGGGGTTGGCTAACAGTCTAAAAAAAGGCAGAAAGAAAATATTTTTTACTGTGAGTGCTGTCATAATGACTCACCCCTAACACTACAGCATGATAATTGGTATATAAAATATATAAATAAGTGTGCACAGGACGTTATTTATGGGTATTAAATTGGAATTTTATATAATGTTCGTGTGTCACCAAGTAATAAAAATCTTTTGATTTTTTTTCAATATTTAAAAATATAAAAACCATTCTTAATTAATAGTCCACACAAAATAGTGAGTGGGCTGGACTGGGCTCATGGGCAGAAAGAAGATTTTTGTCTTGGAAAGAGGCAGCTGTTGCACAAGTATATGCTTGGGGAGTTCCCCCATAGTCCTGGGAACTGTGGAAAGAAAAGTTCTAGTAATGCACAGATACAGAAACCTCTGCACGCCCTTAGCTTAGCTTCACCCTTCACCTTCTTTCTCTCTTTCTTGTTCTATTAGCAGGGGTGAACTGAGCAGAAATTAATGATGCTTAAACTCTGGGCCCTCACCTGCTTCAGTGTCCTAGGAGAAACCTACCCATGTTATTCATGAGACCTTAGGTGTTTGTAAAATATTCAGGAATAAAATAAAAAGTATCCTTTGATTAGCAAATTATAACAATATTTTTCATATCATACCATAAACAGCAATTCATTACAAAGGGACAATTTCAAATAGAAGTAATAAATAGGTCATTTTAGTAAATTTTTGATAGTTCAATTAATATTAATCATGTGAACATATTGGACATGATTTGCATTTCTTATTAATTTGAGATTAATACTGATACCAGCAAATACCTCAAATTATTAAATACCACTACAGTGATGTTTTCAATTTCAAAATGAATAAATTTCATCAAGTCAGTGTCTTTAGAATTCCTTCATAGGAAAACTTGAAATCACTGACATGTTACTGCTCACTCACCAAGACACTTTAAGGTTCTCCTAGCCTGGCTAGACTTTAGTGAGGCTTCTTCCTGACCACCCTCTTAGAGCATCTTTTCTGGAACACTTATAACTATGTGTCCCTTCTCTGTCCCTTTGATAAGCAATCCTTTTCTCTTTTAAAAGCATCTTACAAATTTTGTATTCCATGAATATCTTCCTGAAAGACTAGGTGGCCACCCCTATTTCCCACTCCTCTTGGGAGGGTATGAGCCTAACACTGATGGATGTCAGCTAGCAAACACAGAAGCTCCACAGAAACAAACTGCAAACTCAGACCATAACTGGAGACACACCACGTGCACAGCCTCCACAATGTCCCCTCTAATTTGTCTAATCCCTTAAAAAAAAAAAAAACCTCCCACCTTTCATTTCAATAGAATTGAGTCAGATTGAGGTCTAATCTCTCTCCTCTAAAGGCAACAGCCTTGATTGAATGAAGTCATCCCTACCTGTTTAACTTTGCTGTATGCCATTTTTGCTTTTAAATCACTACAAAAATATAATAATGCTCTACCAAATTTGAGAAAAGTCATTGAAATGCACATGTGATTGTCAATGAGTGGTGATGCTAAAACAAACTTATCTAAGCTATTAATTTTTTTTATCACCTGTGCTACATAAAAGACTGAATTATCTTTTTTTCTGTAAAATAGGTCAGAACTGCTGTCAAATGAAGAAATGATTAAAGAATCTATGTCCCAAAACCACATTTTCCCTTTAAAGTATTTTCTAGATTCAGCATCACATTGCCGTGTCAGGACCAACACATCAGCCCTCCTCCTAGATTCCATATAGGCCTCCTGTGTTAATTTCCAAGGACTGCTTATTCATTCCTCTTTACTGCTCTGTGGCTCCCTGTAGCTCTGAGACTAGAACATTAACACCATTCTTTCTCAGTCTTTATCATCAGCTTCCCATAATGACCTTAGTTTTTGCCTGTTGGATGCATTGTAATGACTACTAAACTTAGGAAGCAGGTCTGAGATGGGAGTCCACTGCATGCTAATTGGCTTATTTCTGCTACTAAGTCAAGTTGTAGAGACTTTTGTTTGCCAGTCTCTTGTCACTAGTTTTGTAGTTTTGAAAAGATGGTTGCATTGACAATAGAGGCAGTCTCCTGGTTCTCTATATTCCTGACTGTAAAAAAGCTTTTTGTGTCTCTTGCAAATCACTTTCACTGTGATATTCTGCATATTATACAAATTGCTATGGAGGGACCCTCCCACAGCCCTCTAGATATTGTAAACACTGTTAAATTCCTTTCTACTGACAATGGCTAGGATGGCTTCTATTACTACAACTGAACCCTGTCTCATATATATTCTATGTTTCCCCCCTCTAACATATTCTCTACAGAGTGATGATTCTTAATCAGAAATTATATCTGATTATATCCTACATATAAAGTCCAAAAATCTAGTGAGCAGTAAAGCCCTCAATAATCTCAAGCCAATCCAATAATAAAGATTCCTCTTAAACTTCTACCTCTTATTTTTTTTGTCCTAAGCAACAGGTAGGCTGCATCACGTACTTTAAATTTATTTTGCAAGTCTATTTCTACTTGTCTACTAAAATATCTCCCTAGGCATATAATAATTTTTCTACTATTTTATTTTGAAAATATTATCCATCATTCCTGTTAAGCTTCCATGAGTTCCCAAAGAGACTCAGTCATTTGTCCTTTTTAATCTCATTTCATTTAGAAGTGCTGTATGAACTCCTTTGTGACTTACTACATTTTAAGAGTGATTTATGATTGTTTTTATACATCTTTATGTATTTAACTTGTTAGACTATAAGCTTCTAAGAGTAAAGGTCAACACTGATCTTTCAGTGCTTCCATTACCCGCCATAGTAGCTTACAAGAAGTATAACATAAATGTGTCTTGAAAGAATGAGTGGACAAAGAAAGAACATGTACAATATAAAGAAATCCTCATTAGTATACTTGTATTTGTCTAGTACTGGCTATGTCAAAGAGGGTGTATATACTCAGGTAAAAATTGAGCTAGATAAATGCCAATTTTACCAATAATTTACTTACTATTTATATCATAACTTACTAGTTAAATGTCCTAAAGATATCTGAAAAATTAAATTATTGACCCCCTTACCTCAGGAAATTTTCTCAATTTACAATCCCTGATCTATCCGGGTTTTTAAAAAAATTCATGGAGACATTATCTCCCATAAAATTTTTTGATCCTGACTCAATATTTACACTCAGAGGCATGATGGTAAACTGGTTCTCGGAAAGCCACTGGCTTTCATTTTTATCATTTGTCAATATCTGTGCTGTAAGTATTCTCAATATGACAAGTTTCAATGACAATCTGTATTTTACAACCAGCTTTCAGTATTTCTGTAATTGAACAATCAGTTCTCATGAGCAGGTATGGCTCAGTAGCATACCATTCTTTTTATTATTATTATTTGTTCCACATAGTCTTACATATTAGAGGGAATTATTATTACACATTCATGCACGTATGGATATTGACAAAGTAAGTTAAGGCCAATCCTAGTCCAATATCTCCCCCTTTTATCCACTCCCCACTCTCATGTCTCCTCTGCTTTACCCCCAATGTTATAGATAGAGATAAGCACGCACATTTGTATTAATTTTGAAATTTGAGTTTCTCTCTGCCTGCCTGTGTACAGCTGGACTTCTCATGCGAGTTGAGAATTCCCAATTGCATTGACAACATTCCTAATCCCTCCCTCTTCTACCTCCCTCCTTTCTCTCTCCACCTCTCGCCACCTTCATAGTTATGGTTCCCCCTGCTTATGTGAAATTTCACCTATGTTGAGATTATTATTTAAGCTTAGCTAACTTTCACACTGTCTTAGATTTTACTCTAGCTTATAGATATGAGAAAAATATTCAACCTTTAAGTCTCTGAGTTTGGGATATTTCACTCAGCATAATTTTTTCCATCTCCATCCATTTGGCTGCAAATTTCATGATATCGTTCTCCCTAACACACACACACACCCCTCAAGGGGTAGCTGGGTTGATTCCATAGTTTAGCTATTGTAAACTAAGTGGCTATAAAAATTGACATTCTCTTTTCAACATCTCAACTTGCTCCCCAAAATAACATTTAGATGCCAGATTTCCCCTTTGAAACATCAACTGAAATGTATTATGTTCTTACCACGACCTCTCCTCCCTCCATGTTGCTTCCCTTGCTGTCACTTATCCAAGTCAGACCCCATGGAGAATCACTTATCCTCAGAGCATTGCTTACATATGAATTCCCTTACCTTTGCACAGCCTCTATTCTGCAAAACTTCAGCCCAGAGTCAATCCAACCACCTGACATTCCTCTTACTACATCACAATCAGAATGCTGACAAACTGATAAAAACCTCACAACACACGAATTGTTGGAACAATTTCTGTGCCCCATATCAAATGTTACCTTTACTAGAAATTCCTCTTCTGTAGCTCTGAAACATCCTTTTTTTATTCCCATCAGTAACTTACCAAAACCTTTACCTCCCTCTCTTATATCAGCATCCACAACAGACCTTATTTTAGAATTCCTTGCCTTTACAGACAGCTAAAGGGAAAATCTAAAAAATTCCACCCCTGTATTAAGCACTTACTCTTTCTTACAAGCACCCTCACACTATTTCTTGAATTTCAGAACAGAGCTCACCCTTTCCTATATTAAAGGACAGCCTCCACATCTGTCCTCTTGAACATACCACTCATTCTCCCTCCTGGTAAATGTGAACCACACTCTAGTACCTTTCCTAGCATCCTATAAATATGTTCAAATCTCTCATCAAATAATTAAAAATGCCCACTTTATGAGAAAGTAGAAACAAAATCTATTTTTTACAAGACAAAACCTTCTTGATTTTGCCGTAGTTCTCATTTTTCCTTCTTTTCCAATTTCCTTGAAAAAACAATTGATTTCATTGCCCCATTCACAGATTTTTCATATTGTAATAAAATAAGAATTCAATAAAGTTTCAAATTTTATTATAAAAATATCTACAAAATACCAACAAAATCTCTTCATTAACTTTACCAGATAGCAGTCTCACTGGCATTTTACATATTTTCTTCCAGTCTAGACCTGTATGCGTGTCTTTAATTTTAGAATTAGATTATAGAGTTTTTGTAGCATTTTTCCCCATTTATCATTACATATGGGTATTGCCAAGTTACACAAGTTCTCCTTTAAAAATTTGGTTTTTGATGAATGCGCTATATTTTGGTGAATACGTGAACCCTGCTTTATACAACTGTTCATTTATGCCATTCACTAACCAATCCATGAGACCAGCCATCAGCCTTAACTGCTTCACTGGCAACCTTCTGCTTGACAAATTCAATGTGGCAATTTCCTTTCCCATCTTAGTTGAACTATCTAAAATAATAGTTAACACAGTGCCCTACCCTTTTTCCCAAAAGTTGATCTCCACTGTCATAATATCGAATTTTTGTCATCCCTCTCTCAGTTTTTCTAGCCACTCTCCTCAGTAAACTTCGTTTGTCCTTCCTATGTACACTCAAAATTCTGTTTTCCTTTGCTCTTGAGCATTTTCATCCACACCATGACTTAAACAACATTTGCATATAAAAATTCTGAATCTGTGAGAGTAATGGTTTCTTAAGGATTTGTTTTAACAATTATCTTAGGTTAAAAAAAAGTTTGTTTTACTAGATTAGATTTTGCAGACTTAACATGTCTGGGTTGCAGCTTTGAGAAGGGTAAGAAAAGGACCATGTGATTGTCTTTGGATGCCAAGTCATTTATTAGCTTCAGGAGTGGCATAAATAAAAATCAGGGGCTCCAAAGTATTATATATAAATATATATAATATATTTAACTCAGCAGATAGAATTATTTCCAATAGTTAGAGAAACCTACAAAATCACATGTCAAATCACCTATTTATCAAGCTAGAATTTGACAAAATGTCTTCTTTTGACCCTATTCTACAAGAAGTTATTTGATTTACAAAATGAAGTTTCTTATAAGTATTGCTGCTGAAACCTAAAATGTAATGAAATCAATTTGCTTTCTCTTCTCTGGGTCAACATGGAGTAAAGGAGCATGTGATCTAATTTTCCTCAGGTAGCTTTTATGGCAGGTATTAATCACATAACCACATCTCTTTCTCAGTGGTTCTACAAGGTTGGCACATTCCCCACATTATACACCAGTAAAATGTCAGACGCAAAACAATTTCATAACAAAAATGCTTTATGTTATAGGTGAAATCCCAAGACAATGAGTTCTGTTACCAAGATGAGTTTTTTTATAGCAAAATTGTTCTCTGATCTGGTATTTGGTCATAATACTATTTTATTGAGATGGCTACAGAATGTTTTTTGGTCTTAGGTCCTACAAGAGTCAATCTGCCTGACAAAAGAAGCTGGTGATCTTTTGATACTACAGATAGAGCAGGAAAGAAAATCTTCACACATTATATAATTCTATTGCTTTCAACTTTGACAGATTGGCTTACCATTTTTAAATCTCATTTGATCTTCATCTTAAATTTGAGAAACATGTTCGAACAAGGACAATCATATTCAGTAAGCAGATTGAGAAATTCAGGTTGATGACTGAACTGACTTCCTAAATTACAATTAAAAACTCAAACTTCATGACTCCTAGCCCCAAAAGTGTGGTTTATTACTCATATTTCTGTTGATTTATTATTAAAAAGCAATTATTTTTCCCTTACATAGCTCATGTACATTCTCTCTTAGATGAAAAAGACAAAACAAGAGTAAACACAGCAGCACATTGTCATTCTTACTGGGTTTGCATTCTTCCACTTGCTGTGTCTCAGTTGTTTCTATTCCATGACATGTATTCCAAAATTGATTTCTAATAACATGACTCAATGAAAACCTATTCAGTGAACCAAATTGGAAGTGTGGTGATATGGTGGTAAAAGTAACTGTGGTGTATTAGAAATCACTTTCCTACAATGGAGCTTAGTTTCCTCCATGAAAAAAAAATCAGAATAAAAGTACTTGTCTCACTGGGTTATTACACAGCACTACTGCCTACCCAGTGGCCCTTGGCAGAAACCCGGGAATCTTTCCAGGTGCCTTTCTCCTCCCCTCACCGGCCATGTCTCCAAAGACATTGAGTACTGTTGATGCTGATTTCATGCCCTGAAATCTTGGAATCTCCACTAATCTCTACCTCCACTAATTCTGCCTTAGTTTAGATTCTTACCACTTTATGGGGATTACTTTTAATTTATACCCTATTTCCAGACTTGCTCATTTCAATTTTTATTACATTTGTAAAGAACGAGTTTCAGTGATGGGTATAACACAGACTCCTTAGGATCCCTGCATTTCTGGTTTTCAACATGTTGTTTGTGCTTTTGAATACTTCAGGTAGATTACTTTAATTAGATACAGGCAATTCTCTTGGGCTCTTTATACAGCCACTATTTTTTTTTAACTTAGAAGATGCATAATTGTCTATCAGTACCAATAGGACCAGGGGGAAGTACAAATGGAGCCTTCCAGGATCCAGAGAATGCAGCCAAACTCTAACTTACCAGAAAACTATATCTAAATATAGTGAATCCTAAATTTGCATACATGGGAAATTCTCTACAAAAATCCCAATGTTTTCTTTCTTACAAAATGTATGTTTTCCCCACTGGAAAAGATCATTCCGGATATGGAGATTCAATCTAATGAAGCTTCCTATTGACTGTCAAATAGCTAGCTACTTTACTGAAACTGTTTTAAATGAACTTTGAGCTGAAGTCCATTATTATATCAGAGACATTTCCTAAGATATTCTGTATGCAATATAATTGAAGAATATTTTAAGTCCAAAGTTCCTTGAAAATGTAACTCCCATAAGCTAAATGTAAAGTTTTAAAAAATTGTACAGGACTGGAGATATAGTTCAGTGAAAGAGTGCTTGCCTACAATGCATGAGGTTCTGGGTTTGATGCCAAGCACTGCAGAAAAAATATATTTTACTTACGCCAAAGTTGGTAGCAGCAAATCGATCTGAGGCAGAAACCTGCACATTTGTTGAAACCGTTGTATGAGCATAGAAAGCATTTATATTAGCCAGCAAGGTGCTCATGACAGCAGGGACTCCAGGGCACATGTATTTAGAAGACAGACATGAAAAGTGCCTGCAAGATAAAAAAATATATAAAGTGCTTTTAAAACACACTAATTAATGCACATAAGAGCATATTTTCTATTGCCAGCAATTAAGTCATTCTTCAACTATGTTTATGAAGAGGAAACTCCCACAATCTCCAACTGAGAGAGAAAACTGTTTCAGCCTTTTGAAAATATCTCTCATTCACAAATGTGAGGTTGCTTTCCAAGAATGTGATTTGCCACAGAATTGTGTATAATTCCTTCAGTTGTAAAAGTATTGTATGCACACCCAAAAAGTGCCGGCAGTGGAGTTTAGCATTGCTGGAAAGCAGTGCCACAGGAATGAATCTTTCTGTCTCTTCCCCTAATGCTGCCTCCACTTATTCCAATTCCTGAAACACCATATTCCAGCCAAAATGTTCTTTTGCATTTGCATTCTCCTCATTGAAATAGGAAGAGGCCCTTCTCTTATTACATATTGATTCAATTACTTTTCTGACTTGAGTCCAGTTTGTGAACTTTTTTTCAGAAAGACCTATCTTTCATAAGCAATTCTGTATTCTGAGCACCTTACTATAGACAGGAGTTAATTAGACAAATAGTTGAGTAGTGAGGACACATTGAATCACGCCAGCTTTCTGCTTGAAGACCATTTCTTTTAAACCCTGTATAATAGTATCATTTATAATGATCAAAAGCATCAAGTGTTCAATTTTGTTACTTCTCTCAAGGAAACCTGTTTCATTTGAGCTATAACAAAAGATTGGGAAATTGCAAGAACAGCTTATGATAAAAGTAGAAGATCAAATATTCATGGAGAAAAGAAATTCTCAGTATATAATCAGATCCTATTTTGCTCTCACATCTTAGCAATTTATTCTCCACTTATGCATCTCTCATTTAACTATTGAATAGAAACACAGAATGTACATACATAAATAAGTAGACAGTAATCCTAGAAATTGCAGTTCTTAGCTCTCATCCAGCTGTCTTGCCACCTTGCCTTTCATGATACTAGCTAATGAAAATTAAAATTTTAAACATGGATCTTTAAGAGAAAGAAATAGCAACTTATACCACAAATGTTAACAGGACTTTAATTTAACCCTGGAATTAGATCATTAATGATTGCCTGCCTTAAGATAATTGATATAGAATGTGATTTCATTATATACTGAATTTTTCATAATGAATATTTTAAGAATATCACATGATATAAATTGTTTTTGAAAATACATTTTAAAACCCTAGAACTCTGCCATCATTTTTCTTATCTTTTCAATAATTCATAAGTTATTACATTTGTTAGACTCAAATCATGATTGTGGAATATGCAATACCTAAATATAATGGTGTAGAAGACTGAAAAAGGAAAATGAGGAAAAAAGAGACATATAAAAGATAAAGGGTCATAGCAATATCAGAGGTAACTGTAAAACTGTTAAGATATGAGAAGACTGGAAGTTAATTATCCTGAACCTGCAGAGTTTCCTCCTGTTGGTTAAGACAATATTTTAAGTGTTAATTTGTCAGTTTTGTAAACTGACAAAATTACGTTTTTATCATGCACAATGTGATCTTTTGAAGCATAAATATATCGATGATGAAAATACTCTAAGAAATTATGATTTTGTGATTCCAGAGAAATGTTTAAAAACTAAAATGGGAAGTTTAGCCAATAAGCTAAACTGAAAATTTATGGAAAACATAGGATCAATCAGGTAAATAATGCAACTTTGAGTGACCTACTTAACACAATGTTTGTTGTGCCTTTGTCATTACTGCCAATGTAATCATCCATAGGCAAAGTGGGAAAACAATAAAGCCAAACTTCAGTTTATGAGTAACTTTTCTTTAAAATGTAACTTTCATCTAGAGACTAATACTGGTTATGATATTTTTTCTTATTAAAAACAGATTAGAATTAGAAGTGATTCTGGATGTTTTCAACAGTTTTAGCTTTTACCTTAGATCTTTGCAGAGGGAACTAGTCAGACAAATCTGTATGAATGACTCTGAAGTTGGTGTGAAGAGAGACTGAAATGAGTAGGTATTGGAAGCAGTGAAACACCTTACAAGGTGAAAGTGGAAACTGACACTTGTGCCTGCTTCCAACATGGATGACTCTTCCAGAGTAAAGTCAGAAGGAAAAAAATAAAAATAAAAACTGCAACTTTATAGCTCGAGATATCCAAAAGTCATAGAACTGCACTGTTTGCTTCTGATAACTAAAACCCCTAAGTCAACTTTCCTCACAAAACGGCTTTAAATCTCATTTTTACCATGTTATGAGTGAAGATCTATTAGGATCTCAAAATGTGAAAAACAGGTGAGAAACTTGCTTTTTTTTTTCTTTTCCACAAAGAATAGCATGAAAACACTTCAGTTTTTTCCTTTAAATATTTGGGTGGTTTTACTTGTTGCTCTTGTTGTTATTATAACTTTTACTGTTGTTTCTGAAGTCTGACACCTTTCCCTCTAAAGGATGTAATAGTCTTTCCTTTCCCAATTTGCTTCCCTAAGGTCAAAGAGCTCCTAAGGTCCTCAAGCAGTGGAGCTGAGGCAAAGTCAGATTCAGAACAGCGTCTCCTGCCACTAGAATATACCTTCTTTTAAGTTATACTCCTCCCTCTCTTTTATTTTTTATTTTTTTAAAATTTAAATTTATTCAAATAAAAATAAGATTGTACATATTTATACAATATCATGTGATATGTAGATACATGTATAAAATGTGTTATGTGTAAATCAGGTTAAACATATCTATCTCCTCAAACACCATTTTTTTATGGTAAAAAAATTCAGAATCCTCCAGTTCTTTGAAATAAGCAGTACATTACCATTTTAGCCATCCTACTGTGCAAACAGCACACAGTGACTTTTGGCTCCCACCTAACTGTAACTCGTAAGCCACTTATCAATCTTCCCCCATCTCTCCCATACTCTGCCCAGCCTCTATTAACTACCTGTCTTTCAACCACAACGGAATCAACATTTTTATATTCTATGTACATGGGGGATTACATGGCATTTATCTTTCTGTGCCTGGCATATTTCTAGTTCCATTCATGTCTTCGCAGGGTTTCATCATTTATTTTAATAACTAAGTGATATGCCACATTTCCTCATTAACTCTTGGGTTGTTGGATACAAGTTGTTTCCATTTCTTGGCTATCATGAGTAGTAGTGCAACAAACAGGAATGTAGATGTCTCTTGGAGACACATTTCATTTCCTTTAGGTACATATGGTATCTAAGTAGGATTGCTGAATCATATAGTATCTCCATTTTTAATTTTTTGAGGAACCTACATACTGTTTTCCATAATGGCCTTGCTAGTTTGCATTCCTTCTTTATTCTTAACAAATTAAAATTATGCATATGTGTATGTATGTGTGTGTGTATATATATATATATATAGTGATATACATATTCACATGTTATAGAAGGAATGATTCAAGATAATATATTCACTGCTTCATAGATGTAACATTTCTGTGTGGTGAGATCACTTAAAATCTACTCTTTTAGCAATTTTCAAGACTATAATGCATTGGTACTTAACTAACATTTACACCATGTTGTACAATAGATCACTTGAAATTATTCTTCCTATCTAATGGGTTTTGTATCCTTTGTTCAATGTCTCCTCAACACTCCCAACCCCACCAGCCCCTTGTAACCACAACTGTACTCTCTATACTCAGGAGTTTTACTTTTTTAGAGTCCATGAATGAATAAGGTCATATGGTATTTCCCTTTCTCTGTCTGGCTTATTTCACTTAACAGTTTCCTTTTATGTGTTGTCATAAAAGACAGGATTTCCTTCTTTTTTAGGGTGGAATAACATTACATTGTAAATATACACTACATTTTCTTTATCCATTGACTAATACAAGTTGACTCCTGGTCTTGACTATTGTGAATGATGCAGCAATGAACACGGGAGTGCAGGCATCTCTTCTGCACGCTGATTTAATTTTCTTTGGATCGCCTCTCTCTCTTCAAGGTTGTATATTGTGAATGTACCTGCTTCTATTGGAATATGTTTGGCCCTGCCTTGTTGTCCTTCTATTCAGCTCACATTTAGCACAGAGATTTCTTTACCCAGGAATTGATCAATAACTTTTTCTTAATGAAAACAAAGCAATATGAGCCAAAGATATTTATATAGAGTTAAAGAGTACAGGACGTGTGGCTGGTTACCTTGAATACAACATAATATTACAATATCCAATTACTTTGTGATCATTTGGCCAAAGTACATAGCAGGCAATGCTATAACAATGATGGCTATTTGAAGGTTAATTATACTGTACTTAACATCAGTATGCTGAGAGCAGTGTTTTAAAATTTCCAGAGCATTAGGCATGTATTTGTCTTAGAGAACTGACAGAAATATTTTACTTTCTGATTAAAATGTAATCGAGGTGCTTTCAAGGGGATGATGGGTGGTTACTAGCTGTACAGGTCATCCATCTAACCCTCCCATGGAAACTTCCAAGAAAACCAAAGATGAATGTAGAATCACAACACCCTTGGAAATAAAGGGTACCAATCAAAGATGTCTTGGAATTTTCCCTAATTCTAGGTAATCTGGCTAGATTGAGATATATCCACTGGTTGAATAGGTTTAAAATCCTAAAACATTTACCAGAGAAGAGAGAAATGGGAGGATACATCTAGGAACCATTCACTGAAGGTCTCTACATAGAGAGTTGGGGCCTAGGCTGCTTCCCAGCAGGGCTATCAATCAATCCCTATTCCATGTTAATGGAATCCAGAGGCAGTAAACCTGTTTTTCACTTCACACACCTTCTCGTTCTATGTCCACTAGAGAATATAAGATTCCCAAGATTGCAATACAGCTGTGCAATGAGAAATGGGAAATGAATACAGAGCTAGTTAAAGGAAAGGGCTGGAAGAACACTGGTAACAGTGTTCTTGGGGATTATACATTACTTTTTATGTTCTGCTTCTAGAGAGACAAGATTCACCTGTTGTTTACATCTTTCCTCCTGTTGGCAAGGCTCAAGTATGAGACAACCTACCCATAGGAATAGGTTAATATCCTTTCCCTTTCTAAAGAAGAGCATCATTTGAATAAAGATCTGGAAAAATTTTAGGGGTTTACCTTTCCTTTAAGGCTGAAGGTAGATTCTGAAAACACTCAGATCAGAAAATAGATCCACAGGTAACTTACAAGTTGCCAAAATAAGTAGATGTAAACGTTTTTATATTTTTGGCTCCAAACATATATACATGTGTTGGTATAGCACATACATGTACACATAGAGCAAAACCTCAGTACCCAGCAGGGAATACTACTGATTTAAATTTTCCTGGTGTTATTATTAGTTGGGTCTACAAATTTTCATAGTTCAGAGCTATAATCACATAAACAGTGCAAAATTGGCATCAAAACTCACATGAGGATCAATGGAATAGAAGACACAGGAACAAATCCATATATATACAGTCATTTGATACCCAACAAAGATGTCAAAAGCATAGCTTCTTTGACAAATGGTGCTGGGAAAACTGGAAAACTGTATATACAAGAATAAAACTAAATCCCTATCTTTCATCCTGCACAAAAGTCAACTCATTTGAATCGAAGACTGAATAATTAGACCAGAAACAGGATCAATGCTGCAACATAGTGTCATAGGCACTGACTTCTTAACAAGACTCCAAAAGCACAAGAAATAAAACCAAAATCAATAAGTGGGATGGCATAAAATTAAAGAACTTCTGCACAGATAAGGAAATAATTATGAGCATGTACAGAATGGGAAAAGATCTTTGCTATCTGCTCCTTAGAGAATATCCAGAGTATATAAAGAACACAAAAAACTTAATATCAAAATAAAAAATCCCATTAATAAATAAGAGAAGGAACTAAATGGACACTTCTCAGAAGAAGAAATACAAATGGCCAATTATATGAAAAAATATTCAACATCTCTAACAATCAGGGAAATGCAAATCAAAAATACAGAGATTTCATCTCACTCCACTTAGAAGGTCAATCATTAAGGATACAAATAATAAGTTTTGGTGAGGATGTGGGGGAAAAGGGACACTCATACATTGTTGGTAGGACTGAAAATTAACAGTAAAGAGATTCCTCAAAATACTAGGAATGGAACCACCATGTGATCCAGCTATCCCACTCCTCTGTATTTATCCAAAAGAACTAAAGTCAGCACACTGTAGTAATATAGACACATCAACATTTGTAGCAGCATAATTCACAATAGCCAGGTTATGGAAATAGCCCAGTTATCCATTGACGGATGAATGGATAAAGAAAATGTGGTATATACACACAATGGAGTTTTACTCAGCCTATATAAAAAAAATGAAATTATGATATTTGCTGGTAAATGGATGGAACTGGAGAACAACATGCTAAGTGAAATAAGCCAGACTCAAAGTCAAGGGTGGAATGTCATCTCTTGTATGTGGAAACAAGACCAAAATAAAGAAAAATGTGTGTAGGGGGTATCCCATGAAAATAGAAGGGAAATCCATAGAGCAGAGAGGAAGGGGATTGAAGGAGAAGAAGAAGGGATGGGAAAGGAGAAGAACGAAATGAAATTGGCCAAATTATAGTATGTACATATATGAATATACCATGGGTGAGTTTCACCTTCATGTATATCTATAAAGCACTAATTTAAAAAAATAACATAAATAGGAGGAAGACCAGTAGAACAGAGAAAAGGGAATGGGGGAGGAGGGGAGGAAGTGAGGAAGGGAATGAGAAGCACTGGGAATTGAAGTGGAGCAAATTGTATTCCAAGCTTTCATGATTATGGCAAAATGAACCCCAATATTATGTGCACCTATAATGTGCTAATTTTTATATATAATTTTTATATATAAAAGAGTACACAATAGTTTAAAATATACTATTCACATGTTTAATTATCCTAATCAGAAAAAAATACAAAATAAGTGCTTTAAATTTTGCTAATTCAGCTTTTGCCCTTATGGATTTTTCTTCTTCTTGATTATTATGCAAAAATTTCTTGTAAATTAAGCATTAATGAGAATCAAAGAAAAGTAAATTTCTTTAAATTCTAGTTTGAGTAACTAAAGTAAAAATAATTTTAGTATGTTAGTCAAGATTTCTGTTGCTCTGGTTAAACACCAGGGAAACCACCCTTCAAGGAGGAAAGGTTTGCTCTGGCTCATGTTTCAGAGGCGCCAGCCCAATGTGGCATGGACCTGCTGCTTTAGGCCTCTGGTGAGGAAGAGCATCATGGTGAGAGCACTTGGCGAAGCAGAGCCCCTCATCTCCTGGCAGACAGGAAGCAAAGACAGAGAGAGAAGTGGACAGGCTCCCATATCCCCTTCAGGGGCATGCTGCCATTGACCAAATTCCTTCCATTAGGCTCATTTCCTAGAAGTTCCACCACCCCTGGATTGCACCATAGGGTGACGGCCAACCAAGCCTTCAACTCACAGGCTTGGGGGACATTTCCTTCTTGGCATGTATTCAGTCTGGGATTGGTGGATCTTATGGTAGTACTATTTTTGAGGAACTTCTTTACTGTTTTCTATAATGGCTTTACTAATCTACTCCAATAGCCGTGAAGGTGCCCTTTCCATCACATTCTCTACAGAACTTGTCATCCTGTCTCTCTTTGATAATAGCCATTCTTATATGTGAGAGGTGATACATCATTGAGGCTTTCATTTGCATTTTCTCCTGGATTAGTGTCACTGAGGATTTTTTTAAGTTTTGCAATGCCTGTATGTCATTTGTATCTTTTGCTTTTGTTGTTTGTTCTTTTGGGTTAATATCCAAAAAACAACAGCAACAAAAAATGTCTGAGCAGACCAATGTCATAGATCTTTTCCTTTGAATTTTCTTCCAACAGTTTCATAGTTTGTGGTCTTATATTTAAGGCACTGACCCATTTGAAGTTAATTTTGTATATAGTGAGAGAGAATGGCCTAATTTTATTCTTTTTTATGTTAATTTTTAGTTTTCCAAGCACATTTATTCTCAGAATATCTTTCTAGAATTGTGTGTTTTCTGTACTTTTGTGGAAAATCAGTTGGCTGAAATGTGTAGCTTTATCTTTGCAGTTTCTGTTCCATTGGTCTGTTTATTTTTATGCCAATGCCATGCTTCATTACTCACAATACAAGCACTATTTGGGGGGGTTTGTTTTTCTAGCTTTTCCAGTGGAACTGAAAATTCCATTTGTTAAATTGTTTTGAAACTAACCGTATTGACTTACAAAAGTAAAGTCAAGTGCTCTTAGTATTATTAATCCATTGTTTTTAATCTTGTCTTTGGGGGAGAATGTTAAACATTCCCAGTGATTGTAGTAGTACTTCTTGACCTAAAGTTTTTGAAGGGGCACCTTTTGAAGGGTGGTTGGCAGCAGGGATCTGCTCAGTCATTTTAAATTGCCAGTCATTTTTTAATTCTGTTCCCACCTTTAAAATAGTTTAATATTGGAACTATGGCTTTTTTTTTTTAAAGAGAAAGGGACAGTGAGAGAGAGAGAAAGAGAGAAACAATTTTATTTAGTTTTTCATGTGGCTTTTGTTGCTTCAAGACTTCGTTGTGTATGTGGTGCTGGGGTTTGAATTCGTGTACTCATGCATATTTGGCAAGCCTGCAACTACTGAACCACCACTCCAGCCCTGGAACTATGAATTTTAAAAGCAAATGATTTTTAACAGAAATGGTTAAAAACATGAAGTGTTTGCCTTGGCTATGCTATAACTGCCCATGAAGGGAGGATACACATAAACTTAGAAGCAGAGACTTTGCCAAATTACATACTGTGTAGAAGCCCCTAGCTGATAGCTCTGTAAAATACAAAGATTGTCCCAGGCAGACTCCACTGTTCCATTGCTTTTTTATTATCCTTTAAAACCCCAGGGTTGGGGTTGGGGATTTAGTGGCAGAGCACTTGCCTATCATGCACAAGGCCCCCAGTTCGGTCCTCAGCCCTGAAAAAAAAAAAAAAAACCCAAAACCCAGGGTCCAACACAATCTATTGTTAATAGTAGTAAGAAGTGATGCATATACATGGATACATCCAACATATTATCTCTATTCAGAGATTGATACTATGTTAGAGTTTGTAAGGATTAGACCTCCTAATAGTGTTTTGATTTTACGTGTGGAAAAACTGTACGTAGGTGTGGTGAGATTACTTTCCTAAGTTCATAAGAGAGGGCCAGGTTAGAATGAAGTCTCTTGTCTTGGTACCTTTAACTCTAAACTGTAAACTGGCTGCCCAGACTCTATCTCCCCATAGTTAAAAAAAAAAAAAAAAAAAAAAAAAGAATCAAGAAGCAAAGCATCTTAAGACTTCCAATAGCTGCTAACCCTAATTAATACTGCTCCTTTTTAAAATTAGAGTCTTCTTTTATTCCCTTTGATCATCTAAGAACTGTGTACTTTGATATATTCACTCTTGTCACTATAGAGGACTCAAAGATGTAAGAATCACATTCCTTAAGTCTAACCATAAAGCTTCTCATAGATGTTATGGATTGTTGGAGCTCAATTTTGGAGGATTTGAGTACAAAAAGCAGGAATGTGGAACAGGAAGATAATGGGAAACATCTGCTTTAGTGGGATCTCACACTACCCTTCCAATGTCTTTCACACCTGTCCTTTCCTCTTCTGTGTCTGCATTTGGTTCACCCATCTCTATGCTTACATAACTCCCAAATATATATTTATTATATTGCCTTATTAATATTTTTCCTCTTCCCTCTAAATTAGTAACCAACTAGAAGCAAGAGCTAACCTTTATTGCTATAGCTTAATGACTGAACTATGGTCTAAATGTTTGTGTCCCCACAAAATTCCATATTGAAACTTTCCCCTCAACTTGATGGTATTACAGGGAGAGCCTATGGGAAGCAAGTAAGTTGTGAGGGTGGAACTCTCATGAATGAGATTTTGGAGCCCTTATAAAAGAGTCCACAGAGAGCTTTCACCCAGTCAGCTATATGAGGGCATAGTAAAAAGGTAGACATCAAGGAATCAGGGGAAGTGCCCTCACCAGACACCAAATCTGTGGGCACCTTGATTTTAGGTTCTCTTACCTCTGACAGGAATAAATCTCTGTAGCTCATAAGCCATCCAGTTCATTGCACTTTGTTATAGCAGCATTTATAACCAAAGTCTCCCTGTATAAGTCCTCACGTTTATACATTAGACATGTCTACTGTATACATTCACCTTCTAGAATGTGGGATCCTTGAGAGTCTAAGCTTCAGCTTCTAGTTCTCTACTATATCCTTCATCCCTAGAAATGCTTCTGCACACAGCAGATAACTCAATAAATACGTCTTTTATTTGGGGGGATGGGGAGCAGGGATGGAACTCCGGAATACTTAACCACTGAGCCACATCCCCAGCCCATTTTTTATTTTTTACTTTGAGACAGGGTCTCAGTAAGTTCCTTAGACCCTCACTAAATTGCTAAGATTGGTCTCAAACTCGTGGTTCTCCAGAACCATTGGGATTATAGGTGTTTACCACTGCACCTAGCTTTGGTAAATATTTCTTAAATAAATAAATAATTCAATTAAGCAGCACTCTCCTTTGAAAACAGGCCCATGATTCAAGCAGCTAAAAGAGACTGTGTTCAAAGTAAACAGTGTCCCAAAATTTCTGGTTCAAAGATAAATTTGATTGAGGTGGCCATTGCCAATGTGGTTATTTGTTAAGCACACCAAGGTGAAAAACATCGACCTAGTGCTATTTTCTCATTCGGTATGATAGAGGCAAGCCTAAAATCTGATAGAATCTTATATTTTGTGAGATAGTTTTGGCTTCAATTCATCAAACAATAATAGCTAATTACATATTCAGTTAAAATGTATTTGTTGGATAAAAGTCACTTCTAGAGGACCATTTAATCCTTAATGCCTGACATGAAATTTTCTGTATGTGTTCAGAGGTGAACAGTTGGTGTGTTATAACATTTCTAGGAATATTTATGTTTGGATAAATAGATGGAAATCATCATGGACTCCCCAAATTCTCATGATGGAAACAATTTTTATGCCTGATCCATGTCACATAATATATGGAACAGTATGCTCTTTGTAAAAGGGAAACAGATTCTTATTCTTACCATCATAAATTAGCAAGTTGCTTAATTTTAAATGGATGATTCATTTGCTATGTGGATATAAATTCTTCAGGACACTGATCAATCTTTTATGTAGACAGGAAACTATAATCCCTATCTCTCTCATGGATGCTCCAGAAGAAATGATACATTTTTATGGAACAGATAGGACTAATCAACTGTGCTCTTAGCAAATAGTCTGTGGTGGATGGGAAGTGCATTTACAGTAACAGGAGGTATCCTGCAGGACTGGGAAGTTGTCTTAATGTTCAGGTTATTTACCAGCAAAACAGATTCAGCTTCCTTTCTGTGGTGAGATATACATAAGAGAAAATTTTAGTAATGCACTGCCAGCCTCTTCAACTTAATACTCACTTCCCTGTATTTATTTCTTCTCCAGGTCCATCTTCAAAGAAATGGGAATATTCTTAAAAATCTCTAATAATATAAAGATTATGACAGTCCCTGGTGATTTGGTAAGCATATGGGTTCTTTAAGTATCAAAAGAAACTTCGAGTTCTGTTTTTGTTCAGATATTGCATACAGAAAAATCCACAAGAATAAACGGGTTTGTCCTTTCCCAAACTTGTTAGTGTCTTTTCTAAACTGATAGGACATCCATTCTTCCTTGAAGCAGAGTTCCCCATTTCATGTTTTTATAAGATGAAGCAATTCTGAGATAAACTTGAAATACTTAGTTCTGTATAATTTGGTTGGTAGTGGTTTGTTGCTCCATTCTCTGGTTTTTTTTGTTGTTGTTTTGTTTTTATTTTTGGTTCTCTGAGGCAAGGCTTCAGAAAAATAGAGCAACAAATTTAAAGTAAAGGCAGGTTTATTCATAAACTTTCCTTTTCAGTTCTGTTATTTGTTGGCCAACAATTCTTGAAAGTATTAGAAATGATCAATGTGGTGTGTGCCAAAACACTTAAATATAATATAAATGGTGAAATGAATACTGATTTCAGCCTAATTAAACCTTTTGTTTCTACTTCATTTGCAATTTTGGCAACTGAAGATATCTGACATCTAAAGAGGAGAAGTTGAGATAAATATAATTCTGATAAACAACTTCTAATTCTGATTCAATTACAAGTACATATTGAATTTATAACCTATACCCTTAACTTCTTCAAAGCAGAATAGAATTCAAATGCACTTCTGAGTTATTCTAATCCATTATCTCTCTTATACAGTTATAATTATATTAACACATTAATATAAAATGGGTACACGTACATTTTTCTAAAAAAGCGATAATTTCTAACAACTCATGATTAACAATAAACAAATGAAGACACTGCCTTACGTTGGTACAGAATTTTTAAAGGGATCATCAGATTTTCAAACAACAGAATTTTTTTTTTCTTCTGGCAAGGTTATGGCAAACTTAGTGCTGTGAAAGCATAAACTGTGTTGGACGAAGTTCATTAGGTAGGAAATTTTTTATCAAAACTATGGCAACAGGCAACATCTTTTAAAAAAAATTAACGTCTCAAAGGAGGAGAGTAAGACTTTATAATTACAAGTTTTCAAAAATAAATGCTGTAGGAAAAGGGGGTCAGGAGCACCTATGGTTAGGCCATCTGGAATCTTTAAGGTCTAGGATGAGAGCAAGGTCAGAAGCCCAGAGGCAAAAGAAGCCTATCTAAAGCTTTGTCAAGCTGGGGGAAGCAAGGCTGTCTTGATTAGCATTCAATGCTAAAATGGGTAATAAATAAAATATCAATCTAAAATCCAATGTAAAACCACAAGTAGGTATAACCTACCATATTGTGATATCACTGAAGTGTATTTGTCATTTTTTCATGAAAACACACATTCTTTTCCTTATGTCTGTCTGCCTTGCTTTCACTCCTTATGTTACAGAGTCCTAGGCAGAGTCCAGACTCCGGGGAAAACAACTCCCGAAAAAACTGAACAAAAAAGGTAAAGGCAAAAAGCATGAAAGGGACTTCAGTCAGCGCAGCTATACAGGGAGACAGGGACCCACGTCCTTAACCCTGTCTTGGAGGCACTGACAATGCTTTTGAGGTTTTGCAGAAAGGAGAATGAGGGCAAGGATTGTGGGGCTTCGTAACTAGGGGATTTTCACAGCAACCAAAGCAGGTGATCTTGATCAGTGTGGTCTGTCCACTATTAACCCAGCACTGGTCAGGTGGGCCCTTGCCCCAGGGAAGAAAGTTCCTGCTGCCTGGGGCTGGGGAGAAGAGGTGACTTCAGTCTATCACATGATATTTATCTGATCAACCTTGCTCCTGGACTCTAAGGAGCGAAGAAGATAGATGCACAATGGAGGCAAAGGTGGCAACGCTTTAATCCTGCTTTTAGCTGCCCATTGCACATTCGTTTGCAGGCAAAAGTGACATGTAGGCCAATGGTTGGCAATTTAAGGTCTTCAGGCCAAATCTTGACCATAATTTTTGTTTTTTTAAGAGGAAGTTTTGTCAGAACATAGCCACATTTATTTGCTTATATCAGTGACTGTTTTGGAGTAGGACTGCAGAGTTGAGCAACTGTGACAGAGGCAGTAGGACCCACAAAGTATGTGCTATTTGATCCCTCAGAGGAAAAAAAAAGTTTTTTACTAATCTTTTTTAGACTTTTACGTAGTATGATTAAACTTGAGTTAATTAAATATAATGACTCAAGTCACCTGCAGGTTATGTAATATCAAATAAGTATCTATTCTTATTTTTTATTTTGATTGAGAGGCAAGAGAAAAGTATTATGGGATAAAATGAATTAGGTCTAATTTCCTTTTTAACTATCATATATTTACCATTTTTCTACATTAACTAGATATAAATGGGGCTGGAACGGTGGCTCTGCAGTTACGGCGCTTGCCTGGCATGTGTGAGTACACAAGTTCAAACCCCAGCACCAAGTATACAACAAAGTCTAGGAGCAACAAAAGGCACATGAAAAAGTAAATAAAAATTGTTTCTCTCTCTCTCTGTCCCTCTCTCCTTAAAAATAATAAAAAAAAAGATGTAAAAAACAGAAATGAAGGAACCTGACATCTGCACACAGAAACAGTTTGTAATAAATTCCACTTGATACTTTCTTCTGCCAGGATTCTTTCCGGATGCAGATTGTTAAAGAGTTTTATCCTCACTTTCCTGGGACAGAAAAGCTCATTTACTCTCTACTGCTAATAATGGTTGCATTTTAACTGCTCTCACATTTTATATACTATCTATTCTACTGAATTTATATACTATATCTATTCTACTGAATTCCAGCCCGTGCCATCGGAAAAAACAGACGGAAAGTCGCAGACTCCCTTATAGCTGCCCCATTACAAGCCAGGTTGACTGGAAAGTGAATCCCTCTTATGGAAGGTGGGCCAGCTGAGGGACAATGACCATCAGCCAGGCATCTAATAACAGAGTTTCCAGATTTTGGCTGTAAGGTTTACTTTGGTGAACCCTAAGGTCTCCTTTGTGTCTAAGAATCTGTATATCTTTACTATGTAGTATCAGGAAATCCTAAATAACTGAAAAAGCACAAAATTCCTCTATTAGCACTTTTAATAAACTAATTTATTCTTAAGTTGTGCTATTCTAGAATTAAAGTAGTGATTAAGTGTTACGAACACTAAGCTATTGTATTGTCATCAATACAAAAGAAAAGTCCTTTAATATATGCATATAAATGGTTTACATATTGCACACAATATGTATGTGAATGCAATTACACACTTGGACCTGGTCTCAAATGTCAGTTTCAGGAAAGTAATGATCCAGTTTTGAATCTTGATTCAACTGCTCAGTAGGGATTAAGAATCTCTAAGTCAATTCTGTAGTACCATATTTATCGCAGTGTCTACTAGTACTCAATACATCTTTGTCTTACTGAAATAGTGGCATTGATATAAACATCAAATGGAGGATTCATTACTTTAATATTTGGGACAAGGCCCTACATTCTGGATATGTCACTGATCCTAATCTCGTTTGTATCTTTGGACACTTCATGGTTTCAGTTTCCTCAAACACTATGTAAGGTGTTATTTCTCAAACTTTACAGTTATAAGAATCACCTGAAAAAGATTGTTAAAACAGATTGCTGGGTTCCACCCTCAGAATTTTCTGATTCAGTAGTTGGGGTAGGGTGGAGAATTTGCATTTCCAAGGTCCTGGGTCTTGCTGATGCTGTCCAAGGACCTCACTTTGAGAACAGAACAAAGGTGGAGGATGGTGGTAGAGAATTACCAAATCCTCAATACTGTACAGCCATAAGAGCGGGTAGTCAGTATCAATCACACACAATAAGATGTGACCATCTTTTTAGGTAGTTTTCTTTGAAGTAGAAGTGAGACAAATGCTCTCTTTTTGTTCTTTTCCTTAGATTTCAATAGAACTTTCTGACCATGTAAGTGTTCAATAGTACTTACGTCATGGCTTGGTAAATGGATTCAATCCCGTAGCGCATGGCAAATTCATCAACTATTTCTTGAGATGCATCATCAAAGAAAACCTTCCAGGCTTCATCCCCTTTGACCTCTGGAATTTTCACTCCACCATTAGACTTCACTTCAGTCAAGTAATGGAACAGATTCTAAAAGCAAGTGGTTTTCAATTGTTCAATGATTCCTCCAAATAAGGCAGAAATACTTAACTATAACTTTATACTTTCAGTATTATCTTTTCTAATGTTTCACTGGCATCTAAAAAGCAAAAGGACTACCTTGGATTTTTATTTTAACTCACTTCACTTATTACTTAAAATCTGCCTTTGCTTCTGCTTAGGACTACACAGAATCAATGATCCACATGTTTTGTATGTACCCAACCATTTTCAGAAGGAAATAAAATGTTTGCATATGAACAATACATGATAGAACATATTTTGCATTCATGGACTGAGTTAGAGTGCCCCTTGAAGAATGTGATTCTGCATTAATACAGAATATAATTAAATGATGATGCCAACAGGGCAATGAAATGAGGTTGAAAATGAATGTTTGAGAATTTAATGATGAAAAAAATCACTTTCTTTCTCCTTCTAACAAATTTGGGAACTACTGGTTGGATGCAGCATGGATCAACTGCAGAAATTTTTCTTAGATTTAGGCTCTATCTGGTACTTGAATCACCAGAAAATATTCTGAAAAGTGAAGCACAGTACTGTTCCTCTGATCCCAAATATTCTCTGCCTATACTTTAAGGCCATAGTGCTTTTCTTATACTATTCAAGGGATTTCTTTTAATTGGTCTAAAATCTGAATGACTTCTCTTAAAGGAATGAGAACACAAGTGGATTGTAATGAAGATGTTTAGGCCCTATGGCTAATTTTTGTGTAATATGTAAATGACATAAAGGCCATTTCTCATTTTTTCTTTAGTAAAATGGGGTGCAAATGTTTACATGCATCGAATATTTAGAGGTATAAATTTTCATAGATATAATTAGGAAAAATAATATGTAAAAAAGAAAAGCTGTCTTTCTAATGTTTTTCTCTCTCTTTGGAGAGTATTTTATATTTTTGAATATGGGGAATGGTACACTCCTTAGTTTTACCTTACCTTTTCTTGATATTTGGGACAAGTATTATTTGTATCTAAGAAAGTCTTCAGTGTCACCTCAAACGAACCTCTCCAATGCAAAACATCCTGTTCTGTGTATTTGTACAGAAGCACATACAGAACTGGTGAGTCTGCCACTTAAAAACACCTGCCTCATGAGCTTGTTCTGAACCCTCATTAGAGGAAAAGCTCTTCAGGATCAATACCTGGGATTTATGGCACCTCAGCACATCACCTGCCGCAGTACAGAGTCAATGCTCTAGAAACTACTCCACAAACCCAATTCCATGAGTTTTTAAAAACATCGTATCATTTATGATACACAATCAACATAATTTTCATTTCTAGTTTTATTCTTAATAAAACACAATTGACTTACCTCATGTAAACATGTATACTGTATATGATACGGAGCAACCTTCTCCTCTCCTTTTATTTCCACATTGATTTTCAATCGAATGGCCCCAGATACAGCTGACTTATCCGTCCTTTTCTCTGATAAAAGCAAAAAATGTCATATTTCATAATCAAGTTTTCAAAAGCTTAAAAAAGGCTTATGTGTCTAAAACCCATTTTTCTAGGTCACATTTGATAAAATGACCATGATTCCACCAAAAACAACTGGTAATACTTCCTTTCTGTATCACTGTGGTTGTTAAACTGCCTTATAGATATTTCAAATAGAAAAAGTTGATCAGAAGATGCTGCCCTTCTGATATAAATTTCTGTGTACTTGATCACTTTCTACAATTGAATTAAATTAAATATAATCTTTGGCAAACAAAAGCAAGATAGCTGAAGCATAATATTAAGCAGGAAACTTTTTCATTTAAAAGCTCCCACTGCTAAGTTTTTTATCTTTCTGGGCTTGAAAAGATAACTAAACTAGTTAACAACACAAAAATCAGCAAATAGGTTCCACTGTCAGTGATTCATAAGAACTACAGTCTGTCTATAACCTGTGTTTATTTACAAACATTGGATTGTTTATAATCAATTCAGTTAAATAATGCATGTGTGTGAGCACACACAATATAAACTGATTGATAGCATTGAGAAAAATAAAAGCTTTAGTCACAAAATTTCTAAGACGTAAATGCGGGTGGAGAACTTAAGCGTGCTACCCATTTCATAGATGTAATATGCAGAGGCGTGCTGACCCATTCCACAGGATCTAATAAAGTAACACCAGGTCAGCGGTGGAGACTTTAGGCCTGTTTTTAATCACATCTATCTTTTTAGCCACATAGGACATAAGTAAAGCATAAGAGCTACTTTCCTGTTGTGGGATGACTGCTGACTCCTCATCCTTATTATTTATTAGTCCTTGGGTTGTGAAGATTCCTCTTTAGTGCCAGGATCATGACATGTCAGTTTTTCCTACTGGCTGAGAAATGCCTATTTTTTTTTTTTTTTTAACAAATATTAAATTTCTCTGCTGGGGCTCAGAGAAATCCAAGTCCTGGTTTCTTCTTGCCACCTATCTCTTTTCAGATCTCTAGGAGAGCTTAGTTGGTCTTTGAATTTTTTCTTTTCTTCTTTTTTTTTTCTTTCTGCGTGTGTGTACCACAGATTAAACCCAAGGGCCTGTAGCCATTGAGCCACATCCCCGGCTTTTTCATTCTGAGACAGAGTCTAGCTAAGTTGCTTAGATCCTCACTCAATTGCTGAGGCTGGCTTTGAACTTGTGATCTTCCTGCCTTAGCCTCCTGAGCCGCTGAGATTACAGGTGTGTGCCATCATACCTGGCTTGGGTCTTTGATTTTTAACTATCATTATCTCAAAAGACCCATGAGAAGTCCTCAGGCACCTAGTGCTTATGACCAAGTCTTACTTTGTGTGGTGGAATGAATTCCACAGGAAGGAAGAAAGGTGTATACAGAATGAAAATGTGGTATTTGAAAGGACTGAATCTACTGAGAGATTTTATAAAAAGCTAATGAAGATAAAACTTGTTTTTCTCTTTCTCCCTTTGTCCCCTCCCTGAGGCTAAGCATCAACAATAAGGTATCAGCAACAAGGGAACAAAAAAACTTAGAGTGACTGGCTAGACGAGACTGTGTTGCACCATACAGTCTCACAGATTAAACAGCTTCAGAATGAAAGATAGATGGCTGATTTCATCAAAAACGCATTCACATTCCTCAGCTAACTGATTATACCCATGTTTTTTTCAAAAGAACACATTATGGATTTCTAGTCTGATTTATAACTTCATTGCCCCAACTGAAGGACATGCTAACTTCTTAAAGAAAAAAAGTCCATGCACATGTGCACATGTAAACCTATTAAATTAAAATATAATTTGTGAATATTCCACCAAGTTAATGAACTGAAGTTTACTCTCAACTTCTATTTTCATAAATAAAGTTATTAACAATTTAAACAAGATGTAGGAGAATACTTGCTATAACTTAGATTTAAAATTCTACTCCAATAATGCAGAAGTATCAATTTCTTTAAGAAGAATTTTGTAAAATACATTTGGTAATGGTTTTTTAGTATAGCTTGAAATGTTTGTGTTCAGATTAGTTAAATCTCTTTAAATTATCATATGATTCAGAGTTTTATTAATTATGTGACATTCTTCCTTTACTTAGCCAATTATGATATTACTTGAAGGTTTTAAAAAGTTAAAAACACACTTTAATTTGCTAAAGTATATTGGCATCCTACGTGGTAACTGTAACCCTGGGACTATTTCAACTCTTCTTTGATTCCAGACCAGCCAGTTCTCAAAAATTCAATTAAAAACCTTTAGAGAAAATGATTAAGAGTTCTTTGTATCATTTCCTTTATAGAAACTGAGGTAATCACTATATTTTCACTGTTATTAAAACATCAACAAATAGTCTAGGGTATTATTCAATTGTAGTAAAAGCCAAATTAAAATTTATCTTTTTTTTCTAAAATAAAATTTCATTTAAAATAATGAATTAAACCTATTCTCAATGTCCTCATCATCAGAGTCATTGCTGAATCCACATGCCTGCTTGGCTTCATCAACCAGAATTTACTTTTATGTTATCACTTGAGAGAAATCCAAAAGGTATTTTTATTGCCAAAAGTCCATTAATGGGCCAGAAGGAAATCAGTCCAACAGCACTAAGTCATAGGTTGATTATTTTTCCCCAAACATTGGGCAAATGTTCTTGAAGCCAACTGTTATGAATTAAAAATTAAGAATTTTCTTTGAAGACATCCAGTTGGTTCTTTGAGTTTTTTTCTTTTCATCTGATTTACAAATGTCTTTTAGTAATACTACATTTGAATAAATAATTACCATTAATTGACAATGAAATTTCTGTACCTAAACTTGCAACAAAATGATCTTTAAGCATTGACTATTTTTATCCAGATGGAAATACAATGCGTGATATTATGGAATTTTTAAACTTGTTTTCAAGTAGATGCAAAGATAATCACCTAAGTTGTACCAGACATCCATTTCTCCACTCAGAGTCCTTACTTCTACAATGGTTTGTCCCAGGAAATCATCTGACTCCTTTTTGAAATGTTGCTTGACTCTGGATTTAATGTCATCGTCTTCATCCCACACCCTGACTTTGATTCGATCTGTGGAGTTATGGCACTCACTGAAAATAAATGTAAATAGGTTAGAAATTACTAATGGTAGTACCTT
Organism: Aplodontia rufa; assembly: GCA_004027875.1. Taxonomy (NCBI): domain Eukaryota; kingdom Metazoa; phylum Chordata; class Mammalia; order Rodentia; family Aplodontiidae; genus Aplodontia; species Aplodontia rufa. The sequence continues at coordinate 41,799 of PVKS010004767.1, forward strand.
ATTGTAAATCTATCTAGTCCAGTAGAACACAGAATATCACATGATAAATGAGATTTTCCACTGACCATTTCCAACCATGTGATGTTGCAGGTGTCCAATGGAGGTATATTGAAGAAAAGTTTGATTAATTAAATAGTGCTATAAGGAAAAATCCTATCTCATACTATCCCGGTTATTTTAACTGAACTAGATACAGTCAAACATAGGCCAGAGAACTTAGTTTGTTATACTTTCACTTACTCAATACTTCTTACTTACAACAGTTATCTTGAACAACATTTTCATGCCCAGAAAATTCTTCAATAAAGACATAAACCTGATTTGACTGCAATGGACTTTGAGAAAGTGGACTTCACAGCAAGTACTTGATAAAATACAAATCCCAGTATATATACAAGATACTGTTAAGTCTAAGTTGAGTAAAATCTTTCTGAGTTTAAGAACAAAATGAAAAAAAAAAAAAAAAAAAAAAGAAGAAGAAACTGCACGTTTCTAGTCCAACCCTCATTGCCAAGTTTCCTTCACTTCCTTTTGTTGAAGCAAACTGCTTGGTTTTGCCCACACATCTTCTGACCTTTCCTGACCCTGTGATTTTTGTATATGCTCTTCTCTATGCTTCTCTGTTTGATGACTAATTGTTCTTTAAAAATCAGCTGGTGCTCTACTCTTCCCACTGCTTGACCAGCTGCATGCTCCCAATGTATGATACACATGCATTCCTTCTAGAACAGAAGTCTTTAACTTGGGGTTTATGGATAAGTCAAGACAGTGCAGACATATAAGAATGAGCCTTTGAGTGTGACATGCCTTTGTGCAAATTGTGGATCTACAAGTTCAACTTAATGCATGAGCTTCTAGCACAGAGTATTCCAGTGATTTCCAACACATTTTTTGGTTGTCACAAGCTTAGAGGGAACTATTGGCTTTCAGTGGGCTGGACCAGCTGAGGAACTAGCTCTTTTACAAAAAAAATTTTTTTTTAAATCAAGTGCTTTTCATATTTTACTAAACACTGAAGTTTCTTGGAAACCAAGAAGAATGTCAGTTGCTAGTCAGAATTTTTTTTTTGTAGTTACTCTTCAGAACTTTACCAAAGAAATGTTGCATTTCATTTTGAGAAATTATATCACCAATCTCAAAATTCTTTAAGTATTTGAATCAAAGAATATATATCAGTCTGCATTTGAAATGCATTTAATAAAACACATTGCTAGAATTCATGTAAGCTATAGGTGACCAAGTTCTAATATGTTTTTTATCTACAGAGAGCAGGTATAATAAATAATAAGCTCTAGATAATAAAGATTAGTAAACATTACTATTTATTCCTTAAGAAAATATCCTTTCACATTTTGAAGAAAAAATTTTTGAGTTTCTCATTCTTGTTAAAAAAAAAAAAAAAAAAAAAAGGTGGAGTCCTGCAGGAAGGCACTCAGGAAACCACCTGTAGGAACCCCATCTGGAGCAGCCCTGCTCAGGACCAACCAGAGGAGGTTTCTCCTCTGGAACAGCCATGCCTACCCACACCCTGAATTCCGGCTGGTGCCTGTTTGAGTCCCACAGGAAGTCCCTCAAGATACCACCAGTAGGTCCCTGGTTTGGAGCAGCCCTGCTCAGGACCAACCAGGGGAGGTTCCCCACCTGGAGCAGCCCCTGCCTACTGATGCAATGCCCCATGTTCCCTTTGGGGCATGTTTGAGGCCTGCTGGAAGGTAGGTCTCATTTTGGCAGGTTCAAATTTGCAATCTTGAGCCTGGAACCAAAAGGTAGAGCAACACCAGGACCCAGGCAGAAACAGCATCTGGAAGAAGGTGATTATCAAAGAGTGGGTGGCTCATCTGACCATTTGACTCGCAAGGAAAAACCACCTGGAGAACTGCCTGCTTCCCCCTCAGGAAATCTCAATTCAGAGATCCACAGGAAGCTCTTCAAAATGAAGAATCAAACAAAGAGAGGTTCACTTCAAACCAAAAACTCTCCCAAAAAGGATGCCATGATAGGGGTTGAGATGAAAACCTTGAAAATATTATCAATGATCTGATTACTAAAAGGAATAATGAACTAAAAAAAGATATAATGAAGGGACTAAGTGAGAAGACTGAAGAAATGAAAAACTATATTATCAAAGAAATAGACATATTCAAAAAGGAAGTAACAGAGCTAAATTCTGCAGTCAATAACATGAGAGGAACATGGAAGAATTTAATAACAGACTAACTTCTATAGAAAACAGAACCTCAGCTCCTGAAGAAAGAACTGCTGACAAGGAGGACAGGCTAAGCAAGCTATAGCGCACAGATGACAAAAAAGAAAAAAAAACTCACAAAACATGAACAGAATTTTTTTAAACGTCTGGGATGAAATGAGAAAAAACAAGGTAAGAGTAATTGGCATACAGGAAGAAATTGAAACACAAACAAATGGGATAAGGAATATTCTCAAGGAAATTACTAAAGAAAATGTTGCCCATATAAAAATAGAATCAGAGATACTCATCCAGGAAGCTTACAGAATACCCAATAGGCCTCATCAAATGAGAAGCTCACCAAGACACATCATATTCAAAATGTACAACAGGGAAATCAAGGAAAGAATATTGAATGCGGCAAGAGAGAAATGCCACGTCACATTCAGAGGCAAACCAATCAGAATCATATATGACTTTTCAGTTCAGACTCTGGAAGTGAGAAGATCTTGGAAGGACATCGTTCAATCCTGAATGAATACAACATGCAGCCAAGAATACTATACCCACCAAAACTCAGCTTCAAATCTGAAGGGGAAGTAAGAACTTTTCATGATAAGAACAAACTTGCAGCATTTGTGAACAGAAACCCAGAATTTCAAAGAATTCTCAAAGATAAACTCCAGATACAATATTCCTCAAAACCCACAATCAGAGGAAATTCAATAAAGGTACAGGCTATCAACAGACTAAGACAGCACATAATTTACTAATAAAACACAATGAATATGAACTACAACCACCTAACAATTCTGACACTAATTGTTAATGGTTTCAGTGCACCAATCAAAAGACACAGACTAGCAGACTGGATCAAAAAACAAAATGCAACAATATGCTGCTTTCAGGAAACCCATCTTACAGCCAGTGACACCCACAGATTAATGGTGAAAGGATGGAAAAAATCCATCAGACATATGGCCCACGAAAGCAAGCAAGAGTTGCAATTCTTATATCTGACAAAGTGGATTTCAAACATAAATTAATCAAAAGAGGTTAAAAAAAAAAAGGCCACTACATCCTAGTAAAGGGAACAATATAACAGGAGGAAATAACCATAGTAAATATATACTCCCCAAACACCATGCTCCCAACTATGTGGAAAAAATACTCCAAGATATAAAACCACTTGTGGACCTCAAAACAATAGTACTTTAACACTGGTACTGGGAAACTTTAAGTACTGGGATACTTTAACACTTATTAATCACCAATAGATCATCAAAGCAAAGAAATAATGAAGAGATCTCCAGTGTGAACAACACCATAAATCAAACAGATTTAACAGACATCTACAGAATATTCCACCCCAAATTGGCAGAGTATACCTTCTTCTCAGCAGCACATGGATCCGTGTCCAAAATAGATCATATACTAGTTCACAAAGGAAATCTCAGCAATATACAAAAGTAAATATTATTCCATGTATCCTATCAGACCATGATGCCATGACCCTAATAATTAACAGCAAAAACCATGGTACAAAACACACATATATGTGGAGAGTGAATAACATCCTATTAAATGAAGAATGGATCCAAGAGGACATAAGAACAGTAATTCTTATGAGAATGAGGAAACAACATATTGAAACCTCTGGGACACCATGAAAGCATTCTATTTTTTTTTTTAAGAGAGAGAGACAGTGAGATAAACAGAAAGATAATCAATTTTATTTAGTTTTCCATGTGACATTTCATTGTGTGTGTGGTGCTGGGGTTCAAACTTGCATTCTCATACATGCCAGGCAAGCACCAAACTGCTGAACCACCACTTAAGCCCCATGAAAGCATTCTTAAGAGGAAAATTTATAGCACTAAGTGTCTACATTAATAATCAGGAGAGATCCCAAAAAATTAGCTTATGCTTCACCTCAAATCTCTACAAGAGGAACCATCTAATCCCAAAGCCAGCAGAAGACAGGAAATAATCAAGATCAAAGCTGAAATCAATGAAATTGAGAACAACAACAAAAAAAAAAATCAAAAGAATCTACTAAAACAAAGAGCTGGTTTTTCAAAACAATAAATAAAATTGACAAACCCCTAGCTAATTTAACTAAAACAAGGAGAGAATCAAAGCAAATCAACAAAATCACCAACAAAAATGGGATAATCACCATCAACCATATTGAAATAAAACAGATTATCAGAACACATTTTGAAAAACCATACTCCTTTAAATCTGATAATCTGGAGGGCATGAACAAATTTCTAGATACATACAACATCCCCAAATTGACACAGGATGAAATTGAAATCCTAAACAGCCCAATAATAGGCACCTAAATCCATACAGCAATTAAAAGTTGTCCAAAAAAGAAAAGCCCTGATGGATTTCCTGCTGAGTTTTACCACACATTTGAAGAAGAGCTAACACCTCTTCTTATCAAGCTATTTCAAGAAATTGAAAAATAGGAAACTCTCCCAAATGCTTTTTATGAAGCAACCATAACTCTGATACCAAAACACAACAAAGACACATTAAAAAAAGAGAAAACCACAGACTAATATCCCTCATGAACATTGAAACAAAAATTCTTAATAAAATTCTCACAAACCACATTCAAAAACACATCAAAAAGATAATTCATCAAAAAGATACTTCATCATGATCAAGTGGGCTTCATTCCAGATATGCAAGCCTGGTTCAACATATGCAAATCAATAAATGTGAGTCATCACTTAAACAGAATTAAGGACAAAAACCATAAGATCATCTCAAAAGATGCAGAAAAGGCCTTTGACAAAATCCAACATCCTTTTATGATCAAAACTCTAGAGAAAATAGGGATCAAAGGAACTTATCTTAACTTTGTAAAGGCCATATATGCCAAACCTTCAGCTAGCATAATACTAAATGGAGAAAAGTTGAAAGAATTTCCACTAAAGTCAGGAACAAGACAAGGTTGCCCTCTTTCACCACTTTTATTCAATAAAGTCCTTGAGACCCTGGCTGGCAGGCAAGAGAAGGAAATCAAAGGGATAAGAATAGGAAGGGAGGATGTCAAACTATCCTTTTTGCTGATGACATGATCCCATATTTGTAAGATCCAAAAACCTCCACCAGAAAATTGCTATAGCTAATAAACAAATATTGCAAAGTAGCAGGCAACAAGATCAACTCCCATAAATCAATAGTTTTCTATACACTAACAACATTAGGGCAGAAGAAGAAATCAGGAAATCAGTCCCATTCACAATATCCTCTAAAAGAATAAAACACTTGGGAATCAATCTAACAAGAGAAGTAAAAAACCTTTACAAGGAAAATTATCAAACACTGAAACAGAAATTACAGAAGACCTGAGAAGATGGAAAGATGATCCATGCTCTTGGTTAGGCAGAATTAATATAATTAAAATGACCATTCTGCCAAAAGCACTATAAAGATTCAGTGCAATCCCCATCAAGATTCCAATGTCATTCTTTACAGACATAGAAAAAGCAATTCTCAAATTCATTTGAAACAAGAAACCCAGAATAGCCAAAACATTACTAAGCAAGAAAGATGAAATAGGTGGTTTTACAATAACAGATCTAAAATTATACTACAGAGCTGTAATAATAAAAACAGCATGGTATTGGTATGAAAATAGGAATGAAGACCAATGGAATAGAAGACTCTGACACAAACCCACAAATCTTTAAACATCTGATCATTGACAAAGGGGGTCAAAATATAACATGGAGGAGAGGCAGCCTATTCAACAAATGGTGCAGGACAAACTGGACAGCAACTTAGAGAAAAATGAAATTAGATCCTTATCTCTCACCATGCACAAAAATCAAATCTAAATGGATCAAGGTATTATAAATTAAACCAGCTACCATACAACTGCTAAAAGAAATGTTAGGACCAACACTCCAGTATATGGAAGTTGGCAATGATTTCCTCAACAGACTCCTAAAGTGAAAGAATTACAGTCAAAAATCAATGAGTGGGATGCCATTAAACTAAAAAATTTCTGTACAGCCAAGGAAATAGTCAAAATAGTCAAGAGACAACCTACAGAATGGGAGAGACTCATCTTCTAAGATCCCTCTGATAAGGACTAATATCCAAAATTTACATATAACTCAAAAAACTCAATAACAAAAACACAAAAAATCCAATCAATAAATGGGCCAGAGAGCTAAACAGAAACTTCTCAACACAGGACACTGAGCAAGCCAATGAATACATGAGAAAGTGTTCTAAATCACGAGCAATCAGAGAAATGCAAATCAAAACTACCTTAAGATTTCACCTCACTCCAGTCTGACTGGCAAGGACAAAGAATACAAATAATAACAAATGCTGGAGGGGTTATGGGGAGATAGGAGCACTAGCACACTGTTGTTGGAATTGCAGACTGGTCCAGTCGCTCTGGAAGCAGCATGGACACTCCTCAAAAAATTAGTATTGGAGCCACCATACGATCCTGCTATCCCTCTTCTGCGTATTTTCCCAGAGGAGTTAGAATCAGCATGTTACAGTGACACAGCAAAATCCATGTTCATAGCAGCTCAATTGACAACAGCTAAATTATGGAACCAACCCTGATGCCCCTCACTGGATGGAATGGATCCAAAAGCTCTGGTATAATGTATACAATGGAGTTCTACTTAACTATTAGAAACAATGATATTGCATCTACTGAAGGTAAATGGATGGCATTGGAAGAAATCATGTTGAGTGAAGTTAGTCAAACACAGAAAGTCAAGGCCCAAAAGGTATCCCTCATTTGTGGGGGCTGGACCTACACTCAGGCTCAGGAGTAAAGTAGACAAACTCATGTATTAGATCCACAGAATAAAAATGCAAAATGTTAATATTTATGTGATACAGTTGCAATATACTTCATAAGATGTGAGAACAAGCAAAAATTTAAATGTTTAATCCCATTGTCAAATATTTCGAAGAATAACAAGGGATGATAGGAAGGGAGGAGAAGGGGAAATGTTGGAACTGAGATAAAGCAAGCTACATTCCAAGCAGTTATGTCACTGTGTATACCATAGCATATACATAAGTTCTTCATAGGTATAAGAATTATGTCACTGTATTTGGGTTTTTAGGAATAATATAGGACCCAGAATAAAGGCAAGGGATCAGGGGAAGGGAGGAGGGAGGGAGAGGGATGTGGGGGGGTGGATACTGAACAAATTGTATTGCTGAATTATGTGCATTTAGGAATATGTGACAACTAATCCCAACATTATGTAAAACTATAATGTACTAATAAAAATAAATTTTAAAAATGTGTGAGAGCAATGGTAAAAAGGGATAAATGAGGTTAGTGAGTTTTAAAGTCAGTGCTTTCAAAGAAATAAAAAAAATTATATTAAATTATAATGTCATTGTATATTTAGCAAAACCAGCAGAAATAGTAAGAACTATTAATAGAAAGAGAAGAAATAGAAAAATTGAGAAACAAATGAGATCATCAATATTTTTTGTGACAATTGTTTAGATAGAAAATCTAAAAAGAATGTATTAAAAGACTGTATAGGTAAAATGTGCAATTAATAAGTGGAAATTGAGGGGCTGGAGCAGTGACTCAGCAGTTGGAATGGTTGCAGGGAAAGTGTGAGGACCTAGGTTCAAACCCCAGCAACCACATGCACAACTAAGTATCAGACAAACTAAAACCAGATGAAAAAAATAAAATTGATTCTCTCTCTTCTCAAAACAAGGGCAAGATTTTTAAACTTATTAAATATATGTGCACCAATTTTAATACATATTAAAACAGCAATAGCATATATACATGTATGAATATATTATAGTGTATATATCTACATAATTTATAATCATGGGCATATATACATTATATATGTATGTATGTATACATATATTTTATAGCAAGAAGAGGGAGAGAACACTACCTTTATTTCCAAATTTTTATTAGAAAGAGTACTAGGTAGAAACACTCCTTCCAAATGACTACTCACATTTCCATTATTAAGCTTCTTTATTAGATTTTTTTGCTATGACATAAAGAGATCAAAATGCCCTGATCCTTACCTTTACCTATTCAACCAGTTTTCTGTTTAGCAGTTAGTTATTAAGCACCTATTAGTATGCTAACCCCAGTCAAATACTAATAAGATTATTCACCCAACCATACTCTTCCTTTCCAGATGTCAGAATAAAAGTATGTGATATTAATGGATAGAGAATAAATATATATAATCAATGATGAGCCTCCTATAAATATACTTAACGATTTTGCAGAAGGGAGCTTGAGTCCCTCTGCATTTCTTATTGATTTTATTTCTGTTAAATGTTTAATTAAACTTATAATTTTAGAGTCACAGAAAAGTTGCAATAATAGTACAGAGTTCACGTAAGCTCCTGCCCAGAGTTCCTCATTGTCAACATCTAATATAAAACATTTTTCAAAACTAACATTGGTTCCATTTTGTCCCTGTTAAAGACAGACCAGCTCTTACATCTTTCTTTCCCACAAAGCGTTTTCTGTTCACTATTTAAAAACTAAACAATGTTTGCCCTTATGTTTCAAGTTTAACTATCAGAAACTTGTACTTTTACCTCCACAGAGTAAAGACAATAGTGGGGCTGCTTGTTTAAAGTACTATGAATTAAACAAAGGTTTTGTGATGAAAATCAGAGATCTATTTTAAGATGGTGTGAAGAGTCCCCGTGTAGGGGTGCCCATCATATCTGAGCCTTCTGCTTTCAATTTGGTTACATCCATCCTAATGCTCCTCCTCCTCAAGATTGAAGTTGGATAACCCACCTTCTTAGATTTCTTATAGAGTCCACACATTTGCTTTGCAGTTCAGCAAAAGATGTGGACTCAAATTGCGTAGTGATGTCATGGCTGTAGTCTAAGGACCTGCTCTTTTCACAGTGGTAGTGTAATTGGACATTGCTTCCATGCAGTACCTTTAGCAATCGACATTTTGACTTTTCCAACAATTTTGAGCAACTTAGTCATCTATGAAATAATCTTTTTCTGCATAAAGTAACCAAGGAAGACTCTGGTCTTTGCAGCTAAGAATAGTGACTATTGTGATAATTCTTAAATCATGAAGAAAGATACAAGTAATAAAGCCTAAAATGTGGAATCAACCCTGGAAGAGGTGATGAGAGAGGTAGGCAAGATTTAATTACCTCAGGATGCATTTCGATTGCCAGAACAGAAGAGCTAGTCAAACTGTTGCTTGCTGTACATAGGATCTCCAACCACAGGCCAAGTAGGCATTTCTTTAGTTAGAATTGTGGGAATAAAATTCAGAATGTTTGAATGTGCTTGTTAAATCTTGCTACTATCAAACACAAACATCAATAAAGACGCAAACTAGAATCAGACAGTCTAAGAAGAGATACAGGAAGCACAAGTACAACAAAAGAGGTTCACTCTGCTTGTATCCTGCAATGTAAATTGACAGAGAATATCATAATTTGGAAGCCTGCAGGGTTGAGAAAAAGCTTTTTTTTCTTTCAACTGTATCCAAAAATGTGCCTATATAAACAGAGGCAACCAAGTGCAACTTCAAATAGAGAAAATTGTTGCCCCAGGATTTTTCTAGCACTTCTCTTTCCTGGGACTCTAAATCAATAAGGCAGGGCTTGGTGGCAAAGATCAGATTAAAGGTGTCTTCATCCTGGCATATTATTTTGCAGGGCCTGAGGCTATAACCATTAGGTTAAGGGAGAGGGAGTTCAGTAGACGAGCTAATAGCTTAGAGTTAAAATTTACAGCATTATGTGTCTATTCAATCATAAAATGTCTTGAAGCCTGGATGCCTGGAAAATTTTCTGGGAAATTTTATTTTCAATGTTTGTTTGGCTATAGATGAACTTAAAATTCTTGAGTCCCTAAACTCATAGCAATGTGAAGTGTGCTCCAAGTAGAATGTCTAACTAGGAAGACTGCAGGCCTAGACTTACTGGGAAGGCCCCAATTTATGGATATCAGATCGTGTAATGCTTTTTGATTTTTAGAATTTTTTAAAAATTTACTTTCACTTACATAGTACCTATCTTGAATGAAGAAACTAACAAGTAGTCACAGGAATCCACACAGATGTAGATCCAAGGATCTGGAGGAAAGTGAATATAAGAAATTCACCCAAAAAGAAGTACCAGGGTCTGCCAGAGTAATTGCCCAAGAAACTACCTCTGCTACTGGGTTCAAGAAGTCCTGAGTTCACCTGTTCAACAGAATTCTGTATTTACTACGCATTAACAGCTGTTCTGTATTCCCCATTTTTCCCTCTTACTGGATAAGAAATTGCTGTTATCTTCTCTTTCTACAATATATTAGGAGTGTTGGAGGAAGATGATTTGATGTTTAATTCATAGGTCATAGGATCAATAAAGAACCAAATCTGGAGTTTATGGGTAGACTACCCAAAGATCCTTGACTTCAAGTTAACTTGTTTACTTTGCCAGTTTATGGCTTTGGTTTTTTATCAATAGAAAAAAATATTTTACAGTGCAATTGATTAAAAGTATGTACCACTAGATCCAAGAGATTTGTTTTCTAGTTTTCCTTTAATTAAAAATAATTCCCTTCTTCAAGAATGATTCACATTTCTGGGGCTGGAGTGGTGGCTCAGTGGTAAGAGTGCTTGCCTGGCATGAAAGAGAACACATGCTCAATCCCCAGTACCACATACACAATTAAGGGAAAACACAAACAAGATGAAAAAATAAAATTTACTCTCTTTCTCTCTCTCTAAAAAAAAAAAAAAAGAAACAGTGATTCACATTTCTAATTTTATGTTTTCATTGTTAAAGAGATGCATGGTTTTCCTATGGAATTAAGATATTTTATTCCTTCAAAAATTAAAAGAACATAATTTTCCTTTCTGGACTCATGAAGGTAGGTGTGTGTGTTTTGCTTTGGTTTTTAATTCACAGGAGCTCTATCTCTTTAAAGAGATAGTTGGTGGGGCTGGAGAGGTAGCTCCGGCAGAACCCTTGCCTGGCATGCACAGGAAACCAGGTTTGAACTCCAGCATGAGTAGATGTCAGAAAAAAAATTGACAAAATAAAGTAAAATTGACTCTCTCTCTCTCCCTTTTTTTTAAGGGAGGGAGAAAGAGAGCTAGTTGGTCCATTTTCTTTTGGCAGCTACCCAATTTCTTCATAATTATTTATCCCAATTTTTCAAATGATCTCACTGAAAATATTTTTAGATTTAGTTTCTTAGATATGGCCCAAATATGTATCTGTTATGATTAAAGAACTTTGCTTTTCCTTACCCAAGCTATCAGAGTTTCACCCATTCTGAGATGGACTCTTGTTTCAGAGTTGCCTGATTGCCTGGTTTCTACTGACAAAGCAAGGTCCTGCTCAGGTAACCAGTCCCTAAGTGGCATTACCAGTGAAGTGGTGTTTTAGCAAAGAACTGTGAATGGAAAAAATGGAGACTGCATTTACAGTCAAGGTAGATCTAATGCAGTGATTAAAATGTCTCATACTATATCAGAAGAATACCAAGAGTAAATAGTCACTATTTAAAATCGTGCTCCTGAAAAATATGTAAAATTTTTAGCTACATATTTTATGTGTATCAAAGAAGATTCTGTAGTATTTTAACTAGTATTGTACCAGGTTTTATTAAAAGACACATTGATGATAGAAATATTAAACATATTTGAATTTTTGTATCTTTGTATATGCATTGAAATGAGCTATATGGACATGTGTCAAAATACAAGTGACAGAATCAGTGAAAATTTGTACTGCATTCTTTATAGTTTTCTGTTACAATAAAAGTCATACTTTAAAATGTCTTCTAGTCATTGCAAATAATCTCATTTCAACTCAGGCTTGAAGGTAGGGCATGTAATGAGAAAATCAACTAGAAACCTCCTCTAAAGGCCATTCTAAGGCAGCCTTTCGAACAGTAATTAAGTTCTGTAGTTACAGTTTAATTCCTTAAACTTTGAACCACTAAATGGAAATACTATGAGACACTCAAATTTCACATTTCTTCTTAGTGATTTGTTATGAACTATGTAACCCACTTCCATTGCGGTATTGGTGTCTTGATTGCTATTGAACCAGAACCCCTCACCCTGTTAGCTTTGAGTCTATTGCAGTAGATGGACACCCTCAGTGACAAGGGAGAGAAGCTTTTCCCACCTCATTTAACAAGGACATTTAATTACGGTGCTAGAAAAAACTGTGCCCAACACCTTGTTCTTAGTTGTTTTGTCAAGTTTTTAAAGTTTTATGATAATTATTGTATAAATGCTAAAAATTAAATAATTCTAAAATAGTGATGATGAAAACAATATTTAGTAATATGAAATTACTAAAATATTAAAACAAAAATCACAAAATTATAATGTGGAATATAATATTACATAAAGTAATAAAATTAATATGTAAAATAGATAAAAAACCACATTTAAAAAAATACCTTGCTGCCCATTTTACAACAAAGGGAAAGAGTGATTAAAAAAGAGAATCAAATTGTTACCTGAAGGAAATAGGAAAGAGAGCGAGAGAGTTTTGCGCATGTGTGCACATACCCTTGCCCACGAGCTTGGGTCCACCCCTGGATTCCACCCAAAACTTCTTTGTGTCCACCTCATACTTTCCCAGCTCAGACCCTTTATTCTCTCTTAGAACAAGGGTGTTTTTTCCTACTCCTCTACCTATGAATACTTGGCTGTCTTTCAAGACCCAGATAAAATGTCATTTCTGTCATTCCCAAAGTTCACTGGGAGTACTTGATTTTTTGTTTTCAGTTCCTAGCACCTGTGACTTAGTGAGACCCTGTTTCAAAATAATTATTTAAAATTTATTTACTGAATAATAAGAGAAATATCATAGGTAAGAGGAATAATGCTCTTCGATTTGTTCCTTATTAAGTTTTACAAATATGCGTGTTCCACCTAGTGGAATGATTACTATAGTTAAAATTGGATCATTGGCTTGAAGTTGGAAATGAGGTTAACTTTGAATGTATGTTTGACATTTATGAGACATTTTAATAGAGGCTTTATCTTCCCAGATCTGAGGGGTTTTTTTTTTTTTTTCAGCAGTGGTATGTATTTTTTGCTTAAATTAACTTATCCAAGAAATGAAGAGCTTCACATCAACGATCTCTAAAGCCCCTAGTGGTAATGAGGGACAAAAGACATTGTAACTCTAATAGGACCAGAACAGTATATGCCAATATTGCTTTGTGGTTATCCTATTCTACTTTTAACATTCCAATGTCTGTGATTTATACTGTAAGTTATGCTCTTTTGCATTTTACTTTCTTTTTTTGGTACTGGGAATTGAACCCAGGATGCTTTTCCATTGAGCTACATCCCCGGGCCTTTTTTTTAAATTGTTATTATTTTTGTTTTGAAACAGGGTCTCACTAAGTCACTTAGGGCCCAACTAAGTTGCTGAGGCTGGCCTCTAACTTGCAATCCTCCTGCCTTGGCCTTCAGAGTCACTGGGATTATAGGCATGTGCCACTACATCTGACTGAACTTTATTTCAAAAGTCAATATATATTGAAAGTCAATAAATATTAGATATGATTAAATAATAGGACAAGCTTGAAAAACACCATCTGTTTGTTCAAATTTCATTTGAGTCACTTACTAGCATTATCACCTTTGGGCAAGTTACTTAATTACACAGATCCTCCATGCCCAATTGAAAAAATATTAGAATATAAATAATTTTTTTTTTTTTTAAGAGAGAGGGACAGTGAGAGAGAGAGAAAGAGAGAACAAAAGAATTAATTTTATTTAGTTTTTCATGAGGCTTTTGTTGCTCTCTTAGCTGTGTATATGGTGCTGGGGTTCGAAACTGCATCCTAGCACATGCCAGGAAAATGATATAACCACTGAGCCACCGCTCCAGCCCCAATAATTTAGTTTCAAGAGGATTAAAGATAATATATACAATATACTCATACTGTGTTAAGCACTTATTTGGCTATTAATTATAAGTAAATTGTAATTATATATTTGAATGTATAAATATCTTCTGCCTTTAAGAACAAAGGACAAGCTAATATAGGTATATAACATAAGGAAAAATTTCATTAGCCTAAATATCCAAACAGGAAATTGATGAAATAATTGATGTATACTGATACAAAAATATCTTATGTAATTATTAATAATGGTGTATCAACAATATATTATGCATCACATGATGATGTTTTGAGCAACAATAAGTACGTATATGACAGTGGTCCCCTAAGATTATATTGTCTAGAGATATTGTAGTTATCTTAGTTTGTGTAAATACATTGTATATTGTTCGCACAACAACAAAATCACCTATGGATGCATTTCTCAAAACATATCCCTGTTGTTAAGCTATGTCTGACTGCATATTTATGCGTATTTGTATCTCCAAATACATATACACATATGTAGGAGAGATATGCAAAGTCATACATATGCACACATGGTGAGATATATGTGTGTGCATATTATGTGATTTTATGCATTTTATTACATACATGATTAAAAGAGGTAGAGACATCAAGATTTATTGTAGTGGTTATTCTATGAGTGGTTGTCTTAAAATGGCACAAATATGTGATGGAGAAGTATTTCACAACACTGGGTAAGAATGAGGGCTGGCATAGCATTTTTCATAATGTCAAAAAAGTACAATCCCGTATTCATCTAATTAAAAATAAAGTGCAATCAATCCAAGTCCCCTAAATGGGGAATAAACAAAATGTGGTATAACCACACAATAGAATACTATTTATTAATAAAAGGAAACAGCCTATTAAGACATGCCACAAAGTAGATAAAACTCAAAATCATAATGCTCAGTGGACACAGCTAGATTGTTACACTGAGGATGTGCGAACAGCATCATATGTAAATTACAGCACGGAAACAGTGCTACAGAAAATAAGAGCTCAATTCTGGTTCCATCATTTATTAACTATTATACTCCTTAGTATGTCCAAGTCTTAGTTTTGTCCTTCTGCTTAGTGGTGCTTATAACAATGAATGTCATAATACTTTCATAGTAAATAAATTAATATGTTTATATGTATCACTTGGAATAGCACTCAGGAAAGTACAGATACCGTAGATATTATTCGTGAATATCTGTTGAGTAGATTATTTTCAACCTCAAATTTGACTGATAAAAGTCTGTGTTCTCAGAATTTCTTCCTTTATTGCATTTTGTGAATTACCTGGAATCTGTAAAAGTGGTTAAATTCCATGAAATAAATTTAGTTTCTAAGAAAATACAATTTGAGCTGGGCTCTGAAGCAAACCCCTGTATTCCCAATGGCTCAGGAGACTGAGGAAAGATGATTTGAAGATAAAGAATAAAATAGGGTTAGGGATGTAGCTCAGTGGTTAAGTGCTCCTGGGTTCAATTTCCAGTGCCACAAACTAAATAGCCAAAAAAACAAATAATAAAAGAAATAAGAAAGAGAGAGGAAGGAAGGAAAGAAGGAAAGAAGGAAGGAAGGAAGGAAGGAAGGAAGGAAGGAAGGAAGGAAGGAAGGAAATGCAATTTGTAAGGTAGGCATGGTAGCACCCACCTGTAATCCCAGCTACTCAGGAGGCTGAGGCAGGAGGATCAAAAGTTTAAGCCAAGTCTAGGCAATTTATCCAGGCCCTCTCTCAAAATATAATTTTGAAAAGGCTCATTATATGCTCAATGGTAGAATGCTTGCCCACCATGCATGATGTTCTGGGTTCAATCCCCAGTACTGTTAAAAAAGAAATTGGGAATTCAGTTTGCTTTACTTGTAAGTTTTGTTCACTATAACTTAGCCATTTTATATCTTAAATCATCCTTGTTAAAGTGGAAAATCAAATGAGAAAAATACTACGCACTTCTTTGGAGCAATCAGTACTGATCACTATTTTTGTAATCTGAGTACACTGTGGCAAGGAAGGTAAGAAGTCTCATCAAGGGACAGAAAGACCAAGTTCTTTGGGTGTCAGGAAAGCAGCACTTAATACTGATTATGTCAGTTGGTGAGTTCTTCCTGGGCCAGAGAGAGGATGGTGGCAGTCAGCCCCTCTGCTCTTTCTTTGATGAGGAGCTTGTATTGAGGAGAACAGTTATATTTTCCAACTCAAAGCTCTTTCTGCAGTCTAGTAAGGTTCTACTTTGGTGGACAATCATTTTACATTTGGGCTCCTGTTCAGTCAATACAGAGTTTGAGATAAGTGATGATTTCTAAATGGCAAGATTCTGATTCCTACTTGGATATTCACTGCTTGCATATGTACTAATGGATTAAGACAACACTATTTGAGCAAGACCTAATTGCTCATTTCTGTGACCCTTATTTTGGTACCTCATAACTTAGGGGTATAGAAATGAGTGAGTGCTTACCACCACAGACACCAGATGCATAGGACAAGAAATAGTTCAAGACCACTGTCCTTCAAGATATTTGATCCAAGCAGTGGGAAGAAAAGAAATACTCTTGGCTTCACCACCCCTTACACTTTTAATCTCACCATAGTTCCTCCTCATGGCTAAACCTAGCAGGCTGGAAATCTGGAAAAGGTTGTCTGCAGAATCCAGCTCACTGAGATACAGAGGAAATCAAAGAAACTTCAGGAAATAAATAGAAGAGCAAATAGGAAAATGACCATGACATATGCTAAATTCATAAAGAAATGACCATGCAGAGATACAGAAAATATACACTGAACTAGAACTTTTCAATATTTCTTTGTTCCTCCCAGGAAGGTCTTAGCATTTGCACCTTTAAAAATGCTTTTTATTAGTGCATTATAATTGTACATATTAACAGGGTTCATTTTGACATATTCATAAATGCACATAACAGTTTGTTCCACTTCAATCTTCAGAAAGCATTTTAGATTCTCTCTCTCCTTCTTTATTAGAAAATAAAATGTGCCATTTTCCCAAGAAACTGAAGTAATAATAGAAGTGTTAGTAGCTAGGTTACAGTTGTATAAATTTCCTGACCACACTTTATCTGACCACCAAACTTACATCTGGAGAGACACTCTTAAAGGTAAACACTATTAACTAACATCCCTCTTGTCCCAAATATCATCAAGGTAACAAGTTAGCAACAAGCTCATAGAAAACTTTTCCACTAATCATCAAGGAATTCCTAAAGAAAAGGAACATTAAGAAATCTGATATTCCAATTAACTTATCCAGTTATATGTGAACTTTAACCAATTATTGGGAATAGAGCAAATGAGCTTAAGAATTCATAAATAGTAATGTTGGTTATACCTTACTCCTTTCTTGAACCCTTGAACCCAAACAAACAGATGGGAAATAAAAAGAAAAAAACAACAACCAAGTCACTGCACAGATATAACAAAACAAAATACATAAAACCTGCAAGATGTTGGTACCCCTTTGCTACAATAGTTACCATTTATCATTAAAATGAAAAGTCGAGTGCCATAAAAACAAATTGAATATATAAAATTATGAACATTTGGATGAAAAGTTTACTGAATAGCTATTTTAATGTATTAAAAAATTTCAAAAGTATATATAGTGAAAATGACAATTCAATCTGATCAAATATAAACCTAGTTTAAATTTTAAAATGTACAAAAATAGGATGTTTTATGTGATAAAAAATATAGGATTAATGATTCAGAAAGAAATCACTTTAAAATATATTGCTTTGACTTGTAATATTTGAAATGGCCATTTTTGTACATCAAATGAGACAGATACCAGCAATGCATATGATCCTTCTTCCATGCATAGTTTTCTAAGGAGACCTGACCTGTCTAATTCCTTACCTGTGACTACCTGGCCCTAAAGGACCCTCACTATATAGTAGTCTTTAAGCTGGGAAAACCTCTGGAGAACCAGTTCAAAAAGATCATAAGCATCTTAATTTTCTAAAAATGTACAATTTACTCCTGTGTAATAAAGAGTTTGAGTTCAAATCATTCAGTTTCACCTCAATTCTTATAACTGAAAAACAAAACTGGATTAGTCATTTCAATTCCTCCTTGGAGAAAAACAAGGTATAACTAGGCAATAACTTAAAATTAAGTATTGAATAAAGCACAGTATCAGCCATTTTAAATATTACCCCTGTATTAGCAAGGTTAAAAATATAAAGCAAATCTTCTTTTTGATGGAATTTCACCAAAAGATACACTTATATCTCAATATTGGAGTTTTATAAAGTAATAAACCTATGATGTCAGAGAGGGTCTTAGAAATCATCCTGAGATGAAAAAACATGCCAATGTCTCCCCAGAGTTAGTGAGGGTTTTCTGCCCTGTATTCTTAGTCATACTTAGATCTGAGAGGACAGAGGGGAAAGGGATTTATTTTTCTAGTCAGAAAAATATCAAGAGGTTATTTCCACCACTTAAACTAAGTCAGAATAAGTTTTGTCCTTTTTATTATCCAAGTCCAATTCCAGTCAAAAACATCATCAAAGTTTATTGGAGAGAGACATAACTGAAAGAAATCCAGAAACATGTCATGAAGACTAAAAGCACTGTTAAGATATCATCAGGCCTGAGAACAGCCTAGGGATGTTAATTAAAAACTTAATATCTCAGTTGGCCAAAGTAATGTTCGGGTAGATTGCATAGAGAAGAAAGACATGCCTTTGGAATTTCTTGGAAGAGTATCAGAAAAAAGGAAAAAATTAGGGTGAAGCAATAGTGTCAAAAAATAAAGGCATTCATTGTTAAGAAATCAACTTGAGAAATTTTTATTTGAAATTTTCATTTGAAAATAATCATGAATTCTTAGGATTGCTTTGTACCCAACATTATTTTAGGAGGTTGCTATCCCAATTAGGTGAGAAAGCAATGCTAATATATATAAAAACATAAAAGCCATTAGGAACTATATTAAAATGCTCAGAAACGTTGTCAGACAAGTGAGGGGAAATAGTAGAAGTAGATATATACACGTAGAATAAGATGGCACATTTTTTGAGTAATGTCTTTTATGTAGAAATCAATAAGATATGAAAAATTCATAACATTATTATGTACCAATTAGATGCTCCAGGAACTTTTAGTGAGAATAAAGTACTTAGAAGAAACAGACAAAGGTTAGGGAGGGTTCTGGCATTCCACCTGAATCTTCAGAGAAGTCTGAGATTGTTTTTTCTCAGCTATAAATGTGAGGATAAAAATACCGGCAACACTGTGTTTCTTCTAAGATTTCAGTAGCTGTGTAGGAGGATGTTGGAAATCATAAACTGCCAAAATTTTGTTATTTTAGTGAGTGCTTTATGGTTTGCAGTATGCATCTCTAAATATCACAATCAGTCTGCCAGGGATATCATACCACCTATCACACAGTAGGAGGAGCTTGTTGTGAGAGTTATCAACGTCATTGTTGGGGTGACTGTTGTCATCATTGATTCACTAGAAGCAGCAACTCTGTATCATCTTGAATTTGTGGAGTATGAAAAAATAATGGAACACTGACTCTGCTAACACTTAATGGAACTAATTTTTCTATGACCTTTTTTATTTAATAGTACATTGAGGTATAACTGACATAACCGACTGCACATATGTAATGTACAATTTGTTAGAAATTGGCATATATATTCACGCATGGAACCATCACTGTGATCAACATAATTTATATCCATCTCTTTCAAAAGTTTCCTTGGGTTTCTTTGTAATTATGCCCTCTGTTCTCCACTTCCCAGGTGACTACTAATCTGATTTCTACATTGTATATTAGTCTACATTTTGTATTTACTATAATTTTCTGAATTTCATTAATTATTTTGAGATTTATCCACCTTTATCAATGGTTCATTCATTTTCATTACTGAATATTACTCCAGTCTACAGATATGTCATAACTTATTTATGTATCTATTCACCTGTTGATGAACATTCTGGGTTGCTTTCAGGGTTTAGGTGTTACAAAGAAAATGACTATAGATATTTGTGGAGAAATCTTTTTATGGACATCTGCTTTCTACGAAACTAAAGAATCATTTTCCCAAGTAGGTCTCCCATTCTATAGTCCAACCAGTAATGAGTTAGAGAGCCAACAATTCACATCAATACCATAAAGGTCCACAAGAGACAAGAAGTTCCTTCTACCTTGTGCTGAGTAGTGTAATATCCCTGGTAGAGATTGATTGTGATATTAAGAGATACATAAATTATAAAGCACTCATTAAAATAACAAAATAATTGCATACATAAGTAGTAACTCAACAAAGTAGATCAAATTAAATTATAAAAAATTACTCAATTGGTCCAAAAAAAGACAGAAATGACAATAAGGAACAAAAAGCATACCGTTCTCCACAATGATTTTCACTGTGGTTTTAGTTTGCATTTCTTTAATGGCATCAAGCATATTTGCACGTGTTTGCTAGCTATGCAAATGTCTTGTATGTACTTGAGAATATGTGTACTCTGCTGTTGTTACTGAAGTGCCTTTATATTTCATCTGTATTTATTATAGGTGGGATATAGTTGGGTCTTGATTTTTATACAATTTGACATTTTATCTCTAAATTGGAGTATTTAGATGTTGTATATTTTATATGAACATTGGCATATTTAGGTTTTAGTATAAATTCTCTATTTTTCATTTTCCTAATCTGTTTTTGACCTTTTTCTCCTGCATTTTAAATTTGAGTATTTTTCATTGGATTTTGCCTACTTTGTTGACTCCTTAGCTATAAGTTTATTTTTTAATTTTGGTGGTGGTTTTAGGGCTCATAATATGTACCTTTAAATTATCACAGTCTATAAATATTATATATCTTTGTGTACAGTATAAGACTCTTAAATAATACATTTCTGGTTCTGTCCTTAAGGCTTTTATGTAATCATTACCACACATTTTAATGATTTTGTGACACAAAACCAGGAATGAATTATTACTTTCCTTAAACATTCAGCAATTTTTAACACAAATCTAAGTAACCACATAAAAGCCTGTAATATTTACCAATGTATTTACTCTTTTCAGTAGTTGTCACTTTTTCTCATGCCTTTATATACATCTATATTTTTACTGGTATTACTTTTCTTGTGCCTTAAAGGAGTTTAACAACTCTTGTAGTGAGGAACTTTTTAGCTTCATTTATGAAAGTCTCTATTTTCTACTTTGTTTTTCTGAAAACTATTTTGCTGACTTTTTATAGTTCCTCTGAATACAGAATTATAGTTTGAATTTTTTATACAGTTAAGGTGCTCCCTCTACTATATTACTGCTTATATCCTGTAATACAAAATTTTTCTCTTACCATTATTTTTCTCTGTCATGTCGATGTTCTCTGGCTGCTTTCAAGATTTTTCTCTTTACTGGTTTTGAGCAATTTTCTTTTCTTTCCATTGGTTTTGATTATGATGTGCCTTGGTGTAATTTTTCTCCAGGCCTCTTATGATTGGGATTCATTAAGCCTTTTAGGTCTGTAGATTTATAATTTCAATCAAACTTGGAAAAAAGAACTAGAGTCATTACTTTCTGAAATAGTCTGTGGTGGTCTTTGCTCTCTTCTCTTCTATGGGCTCTAATTAGATGTTCATTAGGCTGCTTAATTGTCTCATTGTTTATTATTTTAATAAATTATTTTTTTGTTTCATTCCATAGTTCTATTACTCTTGTAAATTCTGTAGTATTTTCTTATGCAATGTCTAAACTCCTGTCATTTCTATTCAATGTCTTTCATTTATATATTATGGTTTCTTCCTCTAGAAGTTCAGTTCCCAGCTTTCTTGTCTCTACTTAGCTTTTTTTTTTTTTAAGCAAGAGAGGGACAGTGAGAGAATCAACTCTAGTTCTTTCTTCATGTGGCTTTTGCTGCTCCAAAACTCTGTTGTGTGTATGTTGCTGGGGTTTGAACTCATGTTCTGTATTGAACATGAACTGCTGAGCCACTGGTTCCGACCCTACTTATTTTTATCATGGGGGATTTTGTACTAATTTTTTTTTTTTTTTTTTTTAGCATTTTGAACAACTCACACTACAATAGGGCTGAGGCAGTGTGGGAAGGTTATTATTCACTGTGGTAAGGGAGGATAGATACCAGTGAGTCATATTTCTTTTATTTTAGTCATTGGATTATTTAGCGAAAATCTCTTGATTTCCTTGAATCTTAGCTTTCTCATTTGTAAAATCATGCTAATCAAACAACATATGGCAGGGTTTTAGGAAATGGCCACACAAATGTCAGTGTTTATAATTATGATGATACTTGCAACGGGTTTTAGGGTTTCTTTGTAGCCATTTACAGTTCTTCAGATCTAGAACTTCTTTGGCCCAGCCTTCAAGTATTACCTAGCTTTAAACATCTCACTTAGACCAAATGCCTATTTAATTAATGAGTTCATCCAAGATAGCATATCCAAACAAAACTGCATACTTCTCCCCAGCTTCCTGGGTTTGGCTCTCCCTAGCTGCTGGTGATTACTTTCAGCCTTCTTCCTGCTCCAATTAGAATGTCTTTTATATTTATCTAAGTGTCTATGGCACTTAGGAGAATGCCTCACAGATTCATATGTTCAATGAAGTATTTCTCTAAAGAGTAGTGGGAAAAATTGACCAGTAAGCTGGATTTTACTCCCTATGGATCTGAGTCAATAGAAATCTTCAGACTTTCAGTTTGGTAAGGATCTTATTAGGCTTTCAAATGACTGGTCCACACATGAGATACATTTGAGAGGTAGAGGAATGGGTCAAATAGAGTTTAATTGGCAGTGTAGTATTTGAGAATATTCACTAGATCAGGCTGGTTGTGGTGCTCCTACTAGATATATTAAACTCAAAGAAAATTGCTTTAATCAACAAATGATTGACTAGCAGAGTCTCAGGGTTTCCCTATTCTTTTCCTTCACAAATTTCTAATAAAATTTGTCCCCTCTTAATCCCTTTTCCATGGACTAGTTCAATTGTTGCAGGTTCTCTTTTTT
Source organism: Aplodontia rufa (assembly GCA_004027875.1). Taxonomy (NCBI): domain Eukaryota; kingdom Metazoa; phylum Chordata; class Mammalia; order Rodentia; family Aplodontiidae; genus Aplodontia; species Aplodontia rufa. Next base: position 64,890 of record PVKS010004767.1, read on the forward strand.
CCAGTCAAGACAGATCCCTACAGATTAATCCCAATTGCTCCAGGGATTACTATTTGTAATTCAACACCTCCCTAAATATTTGAAGTATTTTGTTTGAATTCCACTTGATAAAAGCCTATGGCACCCAGTACCTCTGCCTGTAGAATACCACCAAGCTATCTTTATGGTTGTGTTCTGATGTGATAATTTATGGCTTGTTAATTGACTGCAAATTACTTTTCTTTGGTGGCCCTAAGTTCATACTTCATGACATTCATTATAGACATTCTGTATGCCCTTTCTTTCCTTATAAAGTCCTTTGGTTCTAGAGTCAAGCAATGATAAAGTCAATCCTATTCTATTGGTTCTACTGTGTGTTGATGGGTAATGGCTCAACCTCATTTAGTATTGTTTTTTATATCTCTTATTGCTGATTATAATGTAGACAATGATTAGCACAAACAAAAAATTAATCCCATAAAATGTTTAAATTAAACTTCTCTTTGATTTAAAGAATTGTGGGACCTTTTTCTATGACAAACGACTCACTGATGCTGATAGCATCACTGTAACCTGGCTCAAGCAACTAAGGATATGCTCCCTTTCCATGCAGCCCAGGAAAGAACTATGCCAGTGATCCAAGCAATAAATCAAATCCTTGATATATTCAGGCTGTCATTTTAAAATATGAGCTTGCTGTGCTAGGCAGATATTTTTATTTAATTGTATTATTAAGTAAACTCTTTCCTATAGTGCTTAGTTTATGTTTAATTCATGCTTATCCCTGGCTCATCCTTCAACACATGGCAGGGTGGAGAGCCATGGGCCTGAGGCACTGTTTGCCACCACAGCTGGTTAGCTGGGAATTGAACATGGCTGGCAAATACCTCAGCAGGAACAAGGCAATCATGCCTCTAAACAGCAATATGAGTTTGTGGTGGTTTTGTTTGACACTGCTTCTTATGATAACTTTATTCATTTAAGGTGGGAAATAATTTTGTGTACATTTCCATTATTAAACAGAGATTCAAAGAGTGTAAGGGATTTCTAGGAAGTCAAGAAGCATATTAGATCAAGAACAATTTGGGAACTCAGATTTATAAACTTGTGGGTCTGACAGGTTTATGGTATAACATGGGATAAGTTACTTCCCCGGTACCTAGTACAGTGTATTGCATACAGTAGTCACAGAGGCAAAGGTGGAGTCTAATTGATACCCCATGGAGAAAGTGCAATTGTCCAGTCAGTTACACAAGCAGAATGTTTAAACACAAGTACCATGCCTATTTGATATGACAGTAAGTGAGGGCATGTTTGTGCACATACCGTAAGTATTGTGTTGAGTAGATTTCTGTTAACATAGTTGCCTACTTGAATGGTTAATACCAGTGAAAAACAGATTAACCAACACACCCCTACTATCTCCTTTATGACCTCAAGGGGAGAGATTCAGCACAAAATTTGTTTTTATTTCAGAAATTAGCAAAAATGAGGCACTAAGGATCTAATATAGAGTACTTAGGAAATGCAGTATCTATATATGTGTAAATATATATATATTTTTTATATATATATAAATATATAAATAAGTCTCCTTATTCTCAAATTTTCTCTATATAACCCACTGTGAGAAGTTTACTCCATTTCCTCTTGAGGGTTTATGATAAGCATAAAACATTTCATTAGAATAGCATAGGAAAGTGAAATCAAATGTCAAAATTAATCATGAAATGATCAACCACACAATTTATTAGGCTCAAAGGGAAAAGTCAATGAGCACCTTAGATTTATACAGTGTTTTATCATCTTCAAAGCACTTTAATAGATATTATCTTAACTAATCTTCATGCTATATCATAGAAATTAGAGATGTGTTTATACAACCTCCCATCCCCAACTCTTGCAAGGGCTTAGTGGGTCATGCTCTGTTCTCTGCACAGGCTCTCCAGAGTGTCCCATTCTGGAGCCACACAACATCCACACATGCACAGTCTTTTGAGGATTAAAACCTCACAATTCTTATTTTAACCTATGGTGGGAGAGGTAAAACTAAAATTGAAATTACCATTAAAATCTCTAAAGCGCATCAAAATGCCTTTAATAGACAATTAAATTTTATACTAAATCCATCCAAAACTTGAAAATTATTTTAACTGCATTTTCATTTTACCAGCTTTATGTCTGCTTGCCTTGTTCAGGTTAATAGCACTTTTTCAAGTGAAGAATTTGGATGCAGGAAAAAGCACACTTTCTAATTGCTTTTTGTCTTATGAGTAGCTACATGACAGAGGGCTGCTTTGTGGAGTTGATTCTAATGTCACCCATCTGGTCTGAGTTCTCTCATCAGTCAAATGAGAGAGCACGAAAAATCAGTCTTTCAGATCCCTTGCCCAATCTCAGTTCTCTTATTCTAAATCAGTATTTTCCTTTTGTTTTTGTACAGAACTCTGATCACTGATCCTCTCTTGGCCTATGATGTGAGAATATTGTTGGCATGGTTGCTATGTAGTCCTGAAGCTCAAAAAAGGTGTGATCCAATAGCTAAATTATGGAATCAATCCAGATGCCCATCAATAGATGAATGCATTAAGAAAGTGATATATATATATATTTATGTATATATAAAATATATACTCACATACCTATATATATGTATACACACATACATTATACACACACACACTCAGCCATAAAAAAGAATGGAATTATGCCATTTTCTGAATGGATAGAAATAGAGAACATCATGCTAAGTGATATAGGCCAAACTCAAAATTCTCTCATATGCAGAAGGTAGAGTAATATAAAGGAAAGGGAGAGAGAAGGATAGGATAATACAAGAACCAGTCAAATGAAAATTAACAGATGAATTAAAGTAAAGAAAGGAGAATGGGAGAGGGGAGGGAGGACAGGAGTGAAAAAGGGGAAGGAAAAGCAGGGGTGGGGGAATCATGAACTGAAATCAATTTCCATGCATGTCTGAGTTTGTCAGGATGAACCTAACTACTATGTATAAATAAAAAAGATGTGATAATTTTACTATGATAATAATGAAAATTACACATGTCATGAGATTTATGTATATTATAACAAATATAATAAATTCTGTGATATAAAAATTATCCTGATGTTTTTGTATTAGAAAATATTTGGAAATAAATCAACCCAAATGAAAAAAAAGCTAAATTATTATTAAGACACTCTAGTTTTAGAATGGTAGGAAACATTTTTATACCCCAGTTCATAGGTCAGAACTGTCAGGGTAGGGGTGGGCATGAATGAGTTAACCTATGGTATGTAAGCATTTTAAAAAATCTGCACATAAATTCATGATGAACTAGTTTTCTCTGACAAAAGAGAATCACTTATAAAGGAAAAATAAGTTTTCTATTCTTCTGTCATTTTCAAAGTAAAATGAAAACATGCATTGGTAGCTTAAACATGGAATTTCTGGAACCAGTGATCCAGCACCTCTAAAATAAGAATGGAATTTCAGAGTTCAAGAAACTGGTGACCAAAAGAATTAATATCAAAGAAAATTATGGTATTCATTTTTGATGGTATGGAAGGAGGATAAAAGAAAGCAATTATGAGTGTAACTTCATTTAAAGGTCACAAATATTCTGCCAATAAAATGAAAACATTGTGAAAAAATTATAGCTAGTTATATTGTATGAATGACAGGGTACCATGGATTTATATTTGAATTTGTTTTCAACTGAAAATAATGTTGTTTTAATAATGTATATACTGTTATTGCCAGTACAGATGGTACCTCCCATCAAAAGGAAAACAGAGGCATATGGCATAAAAACATTTTAAAAGCTGCCAATTAGAACAAAGATAACTCATATTTCAATGGCGCACTCCAAGGCAAACTTTTGTGTACTTGTCCATGAACAATGATTATTTCTAGCTTGTCTGACCCAGATAAACACTGGTCACGGTCACATCGAGGCCTTCCATGTGGACCTTATCTTGGTCTTGGGTAGCTTTCTCAAAAGCATTCACTTCTCACTCAGCTTATTTCTTCCTTTCTTCCTCCCTCTCTCCTTTCTCTTCTCTCCTTCCTTCCTTCTGTATTGGAGATGCTTAACCTCCCAACCACATCCCTAGTCCTTTGGGGGTATTTTTATTATTATTATTTTGGGAGAGGGTCTCAGTAAGTTGCTAAATTGCTGAGACCTCACCTGGCCTCAAGGGGGACCATTTATGGAATTAAAATATTCAAAAAGTGAGGCTCAGTGATTATGGCACTTGTCAGGATGTGGGTTCAAATCCCAGTACCATATACACAACAAAGTATCAGAGCAATGCAAGCTACATGAGAAACTAAATTAAAGCTGATTCTTTCTCCCTCTCTCTCTTTAAAAAAAAAAAAAACTCAAAAAGTATTTTTATTACAGCATTCCTCTGGATGGACATATTATTTCACAGTCTGTCTGCCACTGGCAACCTGTGAAACAAACACTTCCAGAAGGCATATTTTGTTTGATCTGCTGTGTATTGGCACTCAGACTATTTTATTTGTCTTATCAATTAAATTTAGATTCTCAGACTTTCTATTCCATATAAGAGTAAATTATAGGGACTAGAATATCCTGCCATGTGAAAAATCAAAACAGTAAAAATATATGTGCATTTGTTTTCAATATAATAGAGATCTGTCAGTGAAGATCAGTGATCTTTGAGAGACAGAAAACAGTGAATACGATACCTTCAGCCTCAGGGGAGTTTCACAGACACAAAGAAGAGGAGCCCAGGTAGAGTACACTAGATTCACTGAGTTTGGAAGACAAAACTTACAGCCTGGGAAGACCAAGGCAGTTAGAGGTCACAGGGAATAATACCAAAAAGAAGAGAACTGAACAGAAGACTTCAACTATCTGCAGAGTCCTCCCCTTGAGAAGTCAGTCATATAAAGCTAAGTGCATGCATGTTGTGAAACTATCTAAGGCCACCTTGGGAGAACCCAACAAATTAGAAATAACAGTGACCAAAATTCATACAGGGCCAGAAATAGTGCTAATTTCCACTGAGCACGCTAGAAAACCTCATAATCCATGAGTCAATAGGCAGAGTACATTGAACACTCTTGCCTCCATAGTGGGGCACAATTAGCCTGAGGTAGAGCATGATTTTATTCACATTTAACAGATTTTAAAAGCAAGATCCAAAGAAAAATGATTAAGAATACTTACAGGAAGACAAAGAATCTAGTGATCAGCACTGTAATATTTGTAATGCCTAGCATCCACTCTAAAATTACCAGACACTTAAAGTAGCAGAAAAACGTAATGTACAATGAGGAGAGAATTTACTATAAATGCTGACCAAGGACAGATAGAGATGCTCAAATTGGTAGTGAAAGGCTTCAAAATATTTACTATTAAGCATTGTCTGGGTTTAAGGAGTTAATCTGAGGGGCTGGAAGGGTGGCTCAGTGGTAGAACACTTGCCAGGCATGTGCAAGGACACAAAAGAAGAGCACATATGTCATTATTGCATTTATAAACGTTTTAGAAAATGCAAAGTTAAAAGTATTCTACAGCATCAGAAAGCAGATCAGTGATTGCCTCTGAACAAGGGAAGTTAGACGGGGAGACTTCTCATGCATCATGAAGAATCTTTGGAGGGTGATGGATAAGTTCATTATCTTATCTGCTGGTGAGGATATCACAAGCTAAACATATATCAGAACTGAACAAATTGTATATAAATGTGTAGATTTAATGTTATGTCAATTATAACTGAATAACATTCTTTTCAACTGTTGGATTTCCAGCCTCTGATAACTGCATTGTGTCTGCATGACTGCATGGCAATGCAAGCTGTCTCTTTTCTCAGAGTTATGTGTCCCTGTTTTACCATGGCTTCCTTCCCTCCCTCTTGCTGCCCTTACCCTGCTTTATTCATTTATTTGGACTCCAGTAAGAATTTGAACTTACAACTACCAATTGATTTTCTGTCTTCTGTTTAAAACCAAAGGAATATTAAAATAGTCTCTTCCCTCACTCTGAAGGCAGAAACCTTCCAAATCCCTTAACTCATTCTATGGTTATCCAGTCCCAACTAATTTTCCAGACCTACTTCTTAACACTTTCTTTCATCAGCCCATAAACACAAGAGACTCTACTTCTAAACCACTTTTTCCATATTCCCCCAAAAAAGTCTGTGCTTTGAGTTTGTTTACCTAGCATGATAATGAGATTCATGTTTAAACCATTTGGGAAGAGAGGAGGAAAGAAAAAGAACTGCCTTTAAATCCACATAGAGCTTTCCAATTCTGCCAAATGGTAATTGGGAAGGATTTGTTTTTTCCTCCAAAAATGCTGGTGACAGAAAGAAAAGAATCATTGAGAGAAAAAAGATGTCTTGCCATTTGGCTGCAAGATATAAGAGGTTTAAAAGTAAAAGTGCTCACAGAAAACAGGGCATCACAAAAGTTCTCATCAGTATGGGCTGGTGTAGGTATGTTTCTGTCCCACTGCAAGGTCGGGTGATATCCAAAGCCCTTCTCTACTGTCATTGGTCATAAACTCTCATGGTTAAGATACTGCTCAATGAAGCCTGTAAATTCCTAACTATGTTGGACAATTCCCATTTTAGATCAGGTTGTGAATCTTGTTTCTCCCCTCTGCAAAGTTATCCTTACTGTGCTATCTGCTTTTTGTCTGAAATATTCCTTTTATTTATGTGGTTCTAAATATGAATAAAAAGATTATGAGAATATTAAGTAAGTTTATAACATTGATTTTTCCTTTTTGTAATTTCCACATAAGGGATTATTAAAATAAAAGATAATTATTTGAATTCTTGCATGCCACTCTTAAATTTTTTCTCAGATAGTTTAATATGTGTAAAAGCATTACATTTATATACTCACAAATAAAACTTCTCATCCCATACTGGATTCAAGTTTCCAAAAATGGTTTTAGTCCTTCTTTTGTTTTTTCCAACTTGAACTGTAACATATGGGTCACTTGACCCTGTTTTGTCTTTTGCCTGCAAGCCTTGTGCAGAAACCACTGAAATAAACCAAAATAAACCTTTGAATATAACGATATTTTCAGAAACAAAGTTAAAGAAATTATTTTCTATCATTCCAATCCTTGGGTTTGCAGATACAGCCCCCATTGCCTTCATTCTCACAACAGGACTTTAGAAAATGTTTCCTAAAGAATGAGTATATTAAACATCAAAGTCTTCCCTTGACATTTTTTATGACTGAATAGTTTTCTGGTGTAGGTATGTGTGTGTGGGTGGGTTTGGGTATGTATATATATATATGTATACATATATATATACACACACACATACATATCACATTTTCTTTATTCATTGATCTGTTGATGGGCTCTTGGGTTGATTCCACATCTCAGCTATTGTGAATAGAGCTGCAATAAAAACAGGAGTGCAGATGTCTCTTTCACATAATGACTTGATTTCCTTGGGGAAGTACCCAGTAGTGGGACCATTGGTCCTTTTGGAAGCTCTATTTGATTTTTAAAGGAATTTCCATATGGGTTTCGATTGTGGTTGTATTAATACCAATAGTGAGCAGACAATCCCTTTTCTTCACATTTGTGCCCATACTTATCTTTGTCTTTTTGGTAATAGCCATCTAACATCTGCGAGGCAATATCGCATTGTGGTCTTAATTTGCATTTCACTGATAATTAATGATATTGAACTATTTTCATGTAATTATTGTTCAGTCATAAATTTTCTTTTGAGAAATGTCAATTTAGGTCTTTTGTTCATTTTCAAATAGAAAATTAAAATGATGAAATCCTGTCATTGGCAACCACATGAAGATATTTGGAGGATGTTGTGTTAAATGAAAATAATACAGACACATAAAGAGGAACACTACATCAAGTCACATGTGCAATCTAAGAAGGCTGGTCTCACAGAAGCATGATGGTTACCAGAATCTTCAATGGCTTGTGGAAGGTGAAACAGGAAGTTTGTCAAATGATAATACTTATAATGAGATAGGAGGGATATATTTCTAGAGATATATTGTACAGTAAGTCGATTCTAGTTGATTACAATATACAATATTCTTGAAACATGAAAAGAGAATAGGTATTCTATGATCTTACCACAACAATGATAACGATGTGAGGTAATGTATTTAACTAGAGTTAACTGTTGCACAATGTTTATGTATATGTGTGTGTGTGTTTCAAAATACCATGTTGCACATAGTTAAAAATACATATTACCTGGAAATTTTTTTAAAATTAAAAATCTTCATTTGATTAGTATTTTATTCTACCACTGAATAGCTATATATATTATAGCTAATCTAATAATATCTTGCTGATGCATATATGTATTCACTTTATACTCATATGTACATTTCATGTACAAATACAGAAAGATAACACATGTATAATGTGTGAAAAGTTACCCAGTATAATTCAAAGGCCTGTGTTTTAAATTTTTTTGAGTTTTCTGTCAGTAATGATCAACTTAATTCAGTAAAAGGAGAATTTTCATTTTACCTTATAAATACAAGTAAGTTAAGAAGCTTCATAAAATGTTAACATCATACATAAACACTTGCTGGTAACATCACAAGCAAACTCTAGAAGTTCCAATTACTAGATTTCACTCAACTCAAATGATCTTTACTCAAGGATCAAATGGATGCGTGAGTAGTAACTAAGGTGATTTCTTATTTAACAAAAAACTCACTGAAGAGATTATTATACTTGTGATTTATCAGTGGCAGGCAATATCATAGTAATTTCTTGTAATTTTTAGGGTACTGAATGAAAACATTAAAAGAAGACAAATTACTCCAATTATCTAGTATATATTTTAGAGATACAAAGTTATCTAGAATTGTCAATATTGAGAAGATTGAAAAAAATTACTTATTTTACCTATAAATGTTATTAGCAGCAATTTCTGAGACACATAAAAATCTTGATATAGAATAAAACTTTTGAAGATGACTTATTTTTACCTGTGATGGTTATTTTTGCTGACCACTTAGATGTCCCATCCAATACACTCTGCTTGGCTGCCTTTGTGTACTGCACAAAGTCTTCTTTAGAAATCTGAAACATTTCCTGAATTACTTCAAATACCTCTGGCCTGTTTTTCTCCCTGATCTTCATTCTTTCTTTCATGGCTGTGATAATGGTCTGTGTCTTGTCCTCAGCACCATGCTTAGAACTCTTTTCTGCTGCTCCTATAATGGAGAAATCAATGATGGTGTGAATGAAGGCTTGAGTTACTTTTTGATGATTCAAAAACGGGAGACAAAGAATAATAAACATGAGACTGAATGAATGATTTCATCCTGAGGAGTCAGGGTGGCATTTTTTGGAAAATATCAGAATAAGTCACTATGATGAAACACAGAACAATTAACCCTCACTGGCAAATGAATCTCCATGATTCCTGGTATTCTCACTAGTAATGATGGAATAAATCAGGAATGTACAAATATTTTATTTGAAATTTCAAAATAAAAATAAAGTTTACACAAACATTATATAATACATATATTCACTCAATGAGTATTCAAAACAAAATTGAGAAATAGATCAAATATAAATGGTAAATATTGCTCAGAGATTAGTAGTTCAAATACTTGAGCTCATCTAACTTATCAAATTATTTTTCTAGGTGGGATTAATTACAAATAAACTTTATAGATTTTTCATTAAATTTTAAAATTTTCTCTTCTGTGTGTTATATATTGAAACAGGGTAAATTTTAGTTATAATTAAATGATTTTGCTCTTGAAAAAAGAAACGAAAACTATTGGCCTGACAGACCACAGACCCGAATGCTCTTTCTCTTACCTATTCAGAGTTTATACATGCTAACGTTTCACCTTCTACTCAAAAATCTTTGATTTCTAGGACATTGTTTTTTTGTAATTGATCTCAACTTTCTGTGTATTTGTAACACAAATCTTTCTGGCAGTGAAGCATTTTTCAAATTTAATTTCTGGGTCCTTCCTAACTTTCTCCACCTATCAGCCATATATTCTCACTGCTATGTGTGATGTCCTGGGTCATGAGATCTTAAAAAAGTGATCAGTGAACCACAATTCCAGTTCTCACAACTTCTGTGTGTAGCTGAAGTGAGAAAATGAAAGCTCATGTACCAGCATTTGAAGGAAATTCCACTGCTAAAACCTAACATACTTTTGGAAAAGAAGCAACTGATACATAGTGAAAGGAATCCAGAGACTTACGTTAATAGTGGAACTCTTACAGTTTTCATCTGTGAATATAGGTGTTGCCCAACCTGTATTTTTCTGAAACACTATATTTATGAAAAAGGCATCTAAATATCTCATAAAATTTCTAATACTAAATGGGATAATTTTTTGCATAATTTCTACCACAGATGTTGTTCTCAGAAAGAATCTTGAGCTTAATTCCATGACTGTTGAGTACAACTGAAATGTAAAAATATAAAAACATGAGGGAAGATCAATATTTATTTTATGGCAAATTTCTTTACAATTTGACAGCTCTAATTTGGTGAAAATATTCCCTTATTTAAAATATATTACATTTATTTCCTAAAGTGAAATAATATGTTAATATTATTGTGAATAGCAGAAGGTAAAAGAGAAGAGTATTACAAAGGTAGATTACTTACCTTTTTCTTTTTTTTAACTTGAAAGATCTAAACCACATTTAATGAAATATGTGTAAGGCAACTTTAAAGAATATCCTAAATGCTCTATTTATCTGTTAAAACATACCCTATTACAACTACAGATTTGTAAATTATGTACCCTTTAGTAGTAAGCAGGTTCATAATTTTTCAATAAAGATTTAACTATATCATGCATAATTTTTCATAAAATTTCCTTAGGCTGTACTAAGTAGTTACAACTACTCAATAGGCATATTTTTTCTTCAAGGATTCTAATATCCATTAAACATAAAGGGTAATAGTGTCCAAAAGGTTTTATATCAAGGATTTAGGTGCTCCAAAATTTTGAGTTTTGACAGATACACTAAAGCTATTAACATGGCTGAGGTATCATAAAATTGTGAACTCTCACAATAATTAAAGCAGCTATTGTTTGTGCCTGTTAGTACATAAAAGGCTCTAGGAAAGAGTGTTAAATTCCTATAGAAATAAATATACTTTGGATTATTTTTCTAAATTCAGGAAGTATCCAGATAATTACTACCCACACAATAAATCCTGATGCAAGCAAAGACTACCAAATTCAAATCTAGACTATTAAGAGAATTTTCATCCAAAGGAATCAAATCTCTAGCCTTAATAACTGCCTCTTGAATCTTTTAAAATTAGTTACAAAAGCTTAACAATTAACTTTGGAATCCTTCACCTAGCCACCAGATGCTATAGCAGAATATGTATTCTGAACTCTAGTACACACAGACAAGACCATGAGCTGAAATTGCCAATTTAAGGGGAGCAGACTGACAAAGACTTATGTTTAAGCCTTTAGCTGTCTTTTTTAAGATATGTAGCTTTCAAAATTTTTGCTTTTCTGTTTTTATTCAGGAAAAAATAATACAGATTTGTTTAGCTCAGAGATAAAGACAAAATTTCTTAAGTTTTGTCACTATTTACAAATACTTTCCATTATTTATTAAACCCATTTATCTCATCTGATTTTTTTCTTTTTTTTTTAACAAGAGAGTGAGAGGATAAACTGGGGAGAAAGAAAGAATCAGAGAATCAACTTTATTTTTTCATCTGGGTCTTGTTTTTCTGGTACTTAGTTGTGTATGTGGTCCTCATGCACTGTAACCTCTGAGCCATCACTCCAGCCCATCATCCAATTTTTCCACTCAAACCAGTTCCTAAGTAATGGAAATTTGTTGTGAGTTTCCAGCCCTTTGGGGTTATTATTTTCATTCAGGCTTATTCATTTTATTTCAAAGCAATCAGAGATAATTTTAATTTTGCATTTGTATTAGTCTTCCTTAAAAATGTGTGCTAGAAAGTCTAGTAATTTCATTAAAATACAGTAATATGCTAACTGGAGACCAACAACAAATGAAATCAAAAGATGCTGTACAGAAAGTACTTTGTAAATGTAATACATTACCTAAGTGAACTGTAGCATCATTGCTTTTAAAAATGTATGCAATCATTTAATTCTGGAAAATGTCTCTCTCTCTCTATATATATATATAGAGAGAGAGACAAAGACATTGTGTGTGTGCATATATATATAGACATTGTGCATGCATGTGTGTATATGCACACACACACACATTTATATCTGTTCTGTGGGTAAATATAGAACAGTCAAGAGACTGGGCTGTGGGTGATGTGGGGGTGATTCTGGATTAGGATCAGGGTATATCATATTGTTACTACAAATGCATTTGTGATTGTACAACACAACTTCTCAGTAAAACTAAAAAATAAATACTTAACTGATAAATCAGACAGTACAATTATGCACAACAAAAATGCAAGGTATTTCAAACTCGGAGAGAAGCAAGCTCATCAGAGGCAGAGCAAATTAAATTGTTCCCTTCTATAGAATTTAGAATTAATCAATTAATCAGACTTGTCACTTTTTAAATTTTTATTATTAGCCCAAACACCTAAATTTCATGTGAAATTCATAATTTTACCACCTTTTCATGGCCTTTTATGATTTTAAAAGTATCTGTATATTCATAATGTCTTCAATATTCTCCCTTGTTCCCAATTTTTTTCCTATTTTGCTCAGTAGCTATTCCAAAACACTTCTGTTCTGTTCAAGTCACCTATCTCAACTCCATTACCCTCCCTTCTCAGCATGTGATCATATATTTTCCTTAATAAAAAGGAGGCCTTATAAGCTCAATGGTCACATTTTCTCTCTTCTGCTACAGGGATCGGGGGTGGGGGGAGAAAAAAAGCCAAGCCCTAACTTGATTTGTAGTAATAGTAGATTTCTATGATATAAATATTCCTAAGTGGCTCATTTTAAGCAATTTCCTCAGAAAATTCTTGTGTATTTAACACTCACCAGTGACCTACATGAATGTCTTTTGTGCTACTCTACAAGGCCAACCTCTATTTCAATGTGTATTCTAAGTATCCAGCACTCTATTTGGATAATAGCATATTCTCAATACATAGAGAAGCCAAATTATTTCTTGGGGGAGCTTAAGTTAAAATGATTACCACAACTGAGTGTTTAATTTGGCACTGTGTTTGATTTAATGTGTTCTGCATTTGTTGCAAAATCTGACCCTAAGGCCACAATTCTGGAAGAAATAAGAATACATCAACATAAAAGGATAAGCATGCTGTGGAATTCATCTCGTGAAGATCCAAAATATATTTGGCTCTTTCCTTGGAGTTCTCAGAAAACAAAGACTGTGTGCCAATCATTAGAAAGAAGAATCTTCTTGACCTACATACTAAAGGGATTTCAAAGTCAGCATTAAGCAACTATAAATGGAAGAAATACATTAAGAAAATCACTTTTAAATAAGGCACAAGTACACAGTAGTTAATGATATTTTGGTACGGGAGGAGACAATCTTGAATATGAATGTATCTGTCAATCTGCCACTTACTGATATGATTTGAATATTTGTGACCCTTAAAATCCAAATATTTAAATCCAATCCGCAGTGTGAAAGTCTTAGGAGGTGTTGCCTTTGGAAAGTGGGAAGGTCATGAGGGCAGAATTCTCAAGAACAGCACCAGTGCACTTATAAAACAGGCCATAGGGAGCACTTCTCTGTCAAGCATGTGAGAACACAGAAGTCAGCAGTCTGCTACCAACAAAATCTGGCTTTGCTGGGTCCCTAATCTTGGGTGCCCTAACTTCAGAACTGAGACATAAATTTTGGTTGTTCATCCACTCAGTTTATGGTAACATTTTATAACATTCCAGTTGTACTGCGATGCCAGCCCTTTGGACTTGGTTTATCTCCTTTATTTCTCTAAACCTTGGCTCCTCATCTGAAAACCAAAAGAGAACAACAGTAACATCCCCCATGTTGGGAGCACAGAATGACATAGTGCACCTGTGTGAACCAATAATAATCAAGTATGACAATTTCAGAAGTTTAAAAAATAAAGATACAGGCATTTATTATTTTTTTAAATCTCCTTAATGAGTGATTTTAGGACTTTGAACTTCAAAATCACTGTGGAACAACTCCTTAGGATCCTATGGACCATACCATGCCCAGTGCAGAGGGTCTGATGCTGAGAAATTTGAAAATGGCTTTCCTCTCTAAGAGTCTCAAGCACAGAAATGGGTCCTTTTTCTTTGTTTTTCAGTAAAATTGTGTAGGTGGGCCTGCTTTGGGTGCCTGCTTTTCTTTCCCATGAAACCACGTAGGTGGCATGGAGTTGGCATTTTGTGCCCTTTTTGATTAGTTGTTTTACATCCAAGTTAACCACAATCCTCCTCTTTTAACATGCCTTCAATCTTTCCAAGGAATAGACCTGCAACTCCTCCAGCCTTCAAGTCAGCCGCCTCCTTTTTCTAATATAATCAAAGCCACTCTCTCTCCACATTTTTTTCCAAACAACAAAGGACTGGTGTTTAGCAGGAGGGTAATTGGAGTAGTAGATCTAAGGTAGCATCATCTCCCACTTCTGTAGGTGGCTTGTCACTGACAGTGGGGAGTGTGGGCAGATGCCCCCTATAAGGAACCATCACCCTCTCTAAAGTAACTTCAGTGCCAGGGAGCCTGCCACCAACAATAAACAAAAACCCCCAGACCTTCCCTGTCCCTCTGCCTATACCATCCCCACCAGGTTAAGTCATTCCATTACTGTTAAATGCAAACTTTTGAAATGAGCTTGTGAGTATGCGCATATTTTTAAAATACAGAAACTGGAATGCACATCATCACATTCTAGTGATTTTCCAAACACAAAGGACTGAAGGAACAAATCAATAATAAAAGTATGTGCTTAATTTTTCAAACTATTTTTCCTAAGCAAGGAAAACAAGAAAGCAAGGAAGAGATGGCAGGAGGAAAGATAATTATGTTCTTATCACATTTAGCTGCATAAATTTCCTCATTTCATTAAAAATGAACAAAAGAAAATAACACACACAAATACTTTTAAACACAAGATTTCTTTCTCTGTTTTGTTCTTAAATAGCATCTGGCAACTTAACTGACATAGCTATTTCATGCTGCTATTGGAAGCTGGCCTGGTGCTCAGACATAAGCCATGATGTCCTCCTGTGGGACATAAACAATCTCACAGAATAGCCACCTCAGGCTGGTCACTCCATGACACAATTGAAGTGAGACAGGCCACTATATTATTTTTGCTAAGCACAAAAGCAAGATTGCCATGCAAAGAAATAAGTACCAAATCTTTCCTCTGCATCCTACTTGCTAGGTAAGATTTTTAAGTCAAGTTATAGAATTGTCCTCACTTCCAGACCATGTCCTGTCTAGAGTGGACCTCTGTCATCTCACACTGTCTTGCTGAGACATCCATGGCTCAACCTGGCATGTGCTCCCTCATAGTGATGAATAAGGAAGAAAGGTTTTAAAACTGCAGGTGTGTTCCTGCAGCCTTCAGCTGGAGGACATAGACAAGGATTATTAGCTCTCTACACATGAGGGAAAATGAGGCCATCAAGGTTTTCAAAAAGTTTGACAGCAACAAGAAATTAGACCTTTTTAAAGTAACTCAAGACTGAAAAAACTATACACTGACATACATTGCATGTGTCTTACAGAACACCTCTACTGCGTTGTGTACAGCCATACCCTTCCTCCAGGTTCCTTTTCTGTGATGGGCTTCAAGACCCCAAAATGCTCCATTATTAGTCTATTCATTTGGGTTAAGTAACTGACTGTTGTATTGAAACAACTTAACTGCTAATTCCATTTTCACACAATGATTTATCAGTTTATTACTCTCAGTGTCATTAAAAAGTCAGTCCTCACGTTGAGACAGGGTGGTGGTACAGAGTATATCTGGGGGTGGCTACGGATGGCAGGTCTGGGAAGTCATGATGGGGAACTCTGGAAAGTTGGAAAGTGAAAGTCTTAGCTGCACAGAATGCTTAAAAATGGTACAAATGAGAAAATGTGAAATCACTGAAAATAAAACTAAACACCTCCCATTTTTTTTGTTAGAGCCAATTTAACATATATATTTGTAAATAAGGAAAGAGCACTAGCCTGGGAGTTCAGAGGTCTAGGTTCTAATCCTTGCTGTGCTATTTATTTATTTAGTATCAGGGATTGAACCAAGGGAACTTATTTTTTAATTCTGAGACAGCGTCTCATAAGTTACTTAGAGCCTGCAGCCCCACTAGGTTCCAAATCTGAGTCCTGAAACCTAGATCCAGCAAAATGAGGCTTCAGACAGAAGCAGCTTTCTAGAAGAAGGTAGTCATGAGAGCGGAGATGTCTGACCTGACCCCTGGACCTATAACAAATAAGCACTCTGAGACCTGCCTTGCTTCAAGTTCAATGATCCAGTAGAAGACTCTCATAGATGAGGAATCAAACTAGAGAACAATCTGCACTCAGTCACACTAATGGAATGATGAAAGAATTAATAAGCTAACTTCTATAGAAAATAGGACCTCAGCTCTGGAAGAAAGAACTTCTGACAACAAGGACAGACTGAGCAAGGTTAAGCACACAGATGACAATACAGAAAAAATACTCACAGAACATGGGCAGAATTTTCAAAATGTCTGGGACAAAAATCAGAAGAAACACTCAGAGTAATTGAGATATAGGAAGAAATCAAAATGCAAGTGAATGGCATAAAGAACATTCTCAACAAAATAGTTAAAGAAAAATTTTCCCAGTTTAGAACTGAGTCAGACATGTTCATCCAGGAAGCACAGCCTAATCAAATGAGAAGCCACCAAGACACATCAATTCAAAATATATAATGGGAAAAATCAAGGAAAGAATATTAAAAGCTGCAAGAGAGAAATGCCAAATAACATTCACAGGCAATTTAATAATGATCACATGTGACTTTTAAGCTCAGACTCTAGAAGCAAGAAGATCCTGGAAGGAGATCTTTCAAAGTCTGAATGATCACAACATTCAGCCAAGAATACTATACTCAGAAAAATTCAGCTTCAAATTTGATGGGGAAATAAGATAAAATTTGCAGCATTCATGAACAGAGAATCAGCATTAAAAAGAATTCTCAAAGATAAACTCAAGAAAGATGAACAATCCAACATTCTTTAAAACCCACAAGCAGAGAAAATTCAACATAGGTACCTGCTATCAACGGACAAGCAAGACAGCATAGAACTTACTTATAAAACACTTATGAACCACAACAACACAACTATTCTAACACTCAAAGTGAATGGACTTGAAGCACCAATCAAAAGATATAGATTAACAGATTGGATCAAAAAACAAAATTCAGGGGCTGGAGCAGTTGCTCAGCAGTTACGACACTTGCCTGGCATGTGTGAGGACACAGGTTCATACCCAAGCACCACGTACACAACTGAGTGTTGGAGCAATGAAAGCCACAAGAAAAACTAAATAAAAATTGATTCTTTCTTCCTCTCTCACTGTTCCTCTCTCTTTAAAAAAAAAATCCAACAATATGCTGCTTACAAAAGACCACCTTACAGCCAATGACATCCACAAATTGAGGATGCAAAGATGGAAAAAGAATCTACCTACTATGGCCCAAGAAAGCAAGCTGGAGTTATAAAGCTTATATCAAAGTAGCCTCAAAAATAAATTAATCAGAAGAGATTAAAAAGTCTATTACATTCTAGTAAAGAGAACAATACAACAGGAAGATATAATCATAATAAACACAAATACTCCCAAGAATTTGAAAAAACTTTTTCAATGACATAAATCAACTTGTGGACCTCAACATGATAATACTGGGAGATTTTAATACTCCTCTATCACCAATAGATGGATCATCAAAGCAAAAAAAAAAAAAAAAAAAAACAATAAAGAGATACCCAGTCTAAACCACTCCATAAATCAAATGGACTTAACAGATATCTATAGATTATTCCACCCATCTTCTCAACAGTGCATGGCTCCTTCTCCAAAATAGATCATATTCTAGTTCACAAAGAAAATTTCAGCAAACAGAAAAAAGTAGATATTACTCCATGTATCCTAAGAGACCATGACACCATAACCTTAGCAATTCACACTAAAATTATAACAGAAAACAGATATAAACGTGGATATTGAATAATACCCAACTAAATTGAAGAATGGATCCAAGAAGACATGAAAACAGAAATCAAGAAAGTCTTGGAAGAGAATGAGAATGAAGACACAATGTATGAAAATCTCTGGGACAGTATGAAAGCATTCTTAAAGGGAAAATTTATAGCACTGAGTGGCTCTATTAAAAATCAGGAGAGATCTCAAATAGATAAGCTTATGCTCCACCTCAAATCCCTGCGAAATGAAGAACAGTCTAAATCCAAAGCCAGCAGAAGATAGGAAATAATCAAAATCACAGCTGAAATCAATGAAAATGAGACCACCACCACAAAAATCAATAAAAGGAATCGACAAAATCAAAGAGCTTTTTGACAGATTCCTAGCCAATTTTGCTAAAAGAAGAAAGGAATTGAAGCAAATCAACAACATCACCAATGAAAAGGGAGCGATCATCACTGACCCCATGGAAATACAATGCATTATTCAGAACTTATTTCAAAAAACTATACTCATCTAAATTTGATAATCTGGAAGACATGGTCAAATTTCTAGACATATACAACCTCTCCAAATTGATGCAGGATGATATGAAATCCTAAACAGCCTAATAACAGGCACTAAAATCATGTAGCAATTAAAAGCCTTCCAAAGAACAAAAGCTCAGGACCTGAAGGATTCCCTGCTCCACACCTATAAGGAGGAAGTACTACCTCTCCTTTTTAAGCTATTCCAAGAAATTGAAAATGAACTCTCCCAAACACTTTTTATGAGGCAACCATAATTCTGATACCCAAACACAACAAAGGCTCATCAAAAAAAGAAAACTACAGACCAATATCTCTGATGAACATCAACAAAAGTATCCTTAATAAAGTTCTAGCAAACTGCATTCAAAAACTCTTTAAGAAGGTAATTCATCAAGATCAAGTGGTCTTCATTCCAGGTATGCATGGCTGGTTCAACCTATGCAAATCAATAAGTGTGATTAATCACTTAAACAATTAAGGACAAAAATCATATCATCATCTCAATGATGCAGAAAAGGCCTTCAATAAAATCCAGCATCCATTAATGCTCAAAACTCAAGAGAAGATAGGGATCAATGGAACATACCTTAACTATGCAAAGGCCATATATGATAAGCCTTCAGCTATTACAATACTAAAAGGAGAAATTCTGAAACCATTCCCACTAAACTCAGGAACAAGGCAATAGAAGGAAATGAAAGGTTTAAGAATAGGAAGAGAGGAAGTTAAAATATCCCTTTTTGCTGATGACATGATCCTATATCTGGAAGACCCAATAAACGCCATCAGAAAACTGCTTGAGCTCAAAAACAGATTTAGCAAAGTGGCAGGCTACAAGATCAACACCCATAAATCAAGCTTTCCTATATACTAAGAATAATAGAGTAGAAGTAGAAATCAATCCCATTCACAATATCTTCAAAAAGAATAAAATACTTGGGTAAGAATTTAACAAGGGAAGTAAAAAACCTCTACAATGAAAATTGTTGAATATTGAAGAAATAAATTGAAGAATCCCTGAGAAGATGTATAAATGATCCATGTTTTTGGTTAGGCAGAATTAGTATAATTAAAATGGCCATTCTGTCAAAAGTGCTAAATAGAATCAATGCAATCCCCACCAAAACTACATTATTCTTTACAGATATAGAAAGCACAATTTTCAAATTCATTTGGAACAAGAAACCCGGAATATCCAAAAACATCAATAAGCAAGAAACATAAAACAGGTGGTTTTGCAATACCAGATCTAAAATTACACTATAGAGCTGTATTAACACAAATAGCTGGTTCTGTTGTCAAGAGAGGAATGAAGAAGACCAATGGAATAGAAGACTCTGAGACAAACCCAAAAATCTTTAAACATCTGATCTTTGACAAAGGGGGTCAAAATATAACATGGAGGAAAAACAGCCTATTCAACAAATGGTGATGGACAAACTGGAAAGCCATTAGCATGATGCTGAAATTAGGTCTTTATCTCTTATCTTGCAGGAAAACGAAATCAAAATGGATCAAAGAACTACAAATTAAACCAGCTACCATACAACTGCTAGAAGATAAATTAGGACCATACTCCAGCATATAGGAGTAGGCAATAACTTTCTCAATGAGACTCCCAAAGTGAAAAAATTAAAGTCAAGAATCAATGAGCAAGATGCCATTAGAGTAAAAAGCTTTTTGCTCAGCCAAGGAATTGGCCTAAAGTGTCCAGAAAGAACTTGCAGAATGGGAGAGAATCATGGCCTGTGATCCCTCTGACAGGGGACTAATATCCAAAATTAACATAGAACTCAAAAAACTTGATATAACAACAACAAATAATCCAATCAATAAATAGGCCGAGAGCTAAACATAAGCTTCTCAAAAGAGGAAATTGAGCAAGCCAGTGAATACCTGAGAAATAATCAGAGAAATGCAAATCAAAACTACATTAAGATTTTACCTCACTCCAGTCAGATTGGCAAAAATGAAGAATATAAATAGTAACAGATCATGGAGGGGTTGCAGGAAGACAGGAACACTAGCACAGTATTGGTGGAACTGTAGACTGGTAAGGCCACTCTGGAAAGCAGTGTGTAGACTTCTCGAAAAGTTAGGGTTGGATACACTGTATGAACAAATTATCCCTCTTCTGGGTATTTTTCCAGTTGGTGTAGAATCAGCACATTACAGAGACACAGCAAAAGCAAAGTTCATAGTATTCATAGTAGCTGTTTATAATGTCTAAATTATGGAATCAACCCAGATGCTCCTCACTGGATGAAGGGATCCAAAAGCTCTGATATATGTATATCAGAGCTTGAGCTTACACACACACACACAGTGGGAGTTCTACTCAGCAATTAGAACAATGATATTGCAGCCACTGAAGGTAAATGGACAGCGATGGAAGAAATCATGCTGAGTGAAGTTAGCCAAATCCAGAGACTCAAGAGTCGAAAGTTTCCCCTCATTTTTGGAGGAAAGAGTAAAATCCAGGCTTGGGTGGAAGGTTGTCAAACTCATGTATTAGACCCAAAAAGGCATAGCAACACATAGTCTAGGGGAATCATAGACATGTAGGGGGGAGGGGCAAGAGAAGAGGCCTTGGGAGGGTAGCAGGAGGAAAGATAGTGATGGATCTAGGGAGACAATAAATAATGTAGCATATTCTTTACCCCCCCAATAAAAAACAAACAATACTTATGCAATCACTTATTCTGGAAAATTCACAATCTAAACCAATATATCAGTTGTAGGGGTGAAATATAGAAGAGTCAAGAGACTGGAGTGTGGGTAATGTGGGTGTAACTCTGGTTTAGGAGCAAATGCATATTAATATTGTTACTTTATATGCATGTATGATTGTACGATAACTCAACTCTAATAAAAAAGTAAAGTAGTCAACAGGAAAAAAAGTCTCCTTTTGTATAGTTGCTACATGTAGAGAACTTCTTTCCTTCGGTTTAAATATATGTATTGACAAACTGAAATGATTTCAGAAAAGGATTAGCAGAATAATGAGGGTTGCAGTAACTAAAAAAAATAGATCATTATTTTCAAGTATTTGAAAATTTGTCATATACAATGAAATCCAATTTATTAAATATTTTCTCCAGAGGTAAGGTACAGCTTATTAGGTAGAAGATAAGAGGAAGCCAATTTTGGTTCTGATTTTAATTTATGAGGTAAAATGTTGTCGTGATGAGTTAAGGTGCATACCACCGTGTTCAAAAAGATTTTCAGAGATAGAATGACCATTTAATTAGAAAATCATGTGGACTCTTCTTAGATTTCCTGGATCCCTAAATTATTATACCTTCCACTATTATTTTTCTTAATTATTCTTTCCTTGTCTTCACTATGGGTCTGCATAGAGACATGTCATACACAGTGTTACTTTTACTAATTTCTTGCTTAAATCAATAGAAAGAAATTTCTTGAAGAAAGGTTGCAGGTTCTACAGAGAGAATTTCAAATATTTTTGATAGTGCTTGTGAAAAGTTAGGGAGTTAACTACATGTATTTGCCAAACTTCTTTCAAATCAATATGAGAGTGCTGATTGCATTGAAAAAGTAAGAAGTGCTATTAAAGAAAATGCCCACATATCCATCCTTATTGTTCTGCACTATTTTTGATTCTTCCAATTTATATATCCATTTTATCAAATAAGGTCAATGAAATTTTTGGATAGTATTACTGACTTAGCCAATATCAAATAATAAATGCTGTTTTAGAAAATGTAATATACTGAAAATATTTCTAAAGTTTAATGAAAGAGTGGTATTTCTTCTTTCTGAAAGTTGAAAGATAGTAATGAGTTCATTTCTTAGCTAAGATGTACATTATTTTTTCTGTAAGAGATGCAAGCCATTTGTTTTTAGATAGCAATATTTTTTCCATCTGCCCTAATATACTTATTTCTAAACATATCGGCTTACAATTCACTTTTTAAACAAATAAACTACATTTTAATTAGACTTTTGCAAGTAAGTTGGGTAAGTAATACTGTCGATCCTTATGCTTTTAAAGCAATCATTCTTAAATAAACTTTTCAAAAAAAATTTCAAGGAGGGATACCACCTCCTTTACTTAAAAAAAAAAAATTATTCCCTTAACACAGAATCAATCTGATATGGTTGTGTTGGAAGAATGCTAATCAGCAGATAAAGCTAGAGACTGTGACTGTGCCCTGCAATAAATCAACTGTGACAGCATTTTTTCTGACCATGTTTATTGTGACATTTTCCTCGGTCCCTCTCAGTTTCAGGCAATCCATGCACCTTACATTTTCTGCTTTCATATCAACAACAAACAGAGGGGACAATATTAGAGATGAAAATAACATTATTTGCAAATGAATATCCATGGTTGAATAGATTTCTTTGGCAATGGCTTTTTAGGGGCACTTCCAAGATAAATAAGTAGTGAAAGTTCAATTACATGTATTTTAAAATGCAATGTTTTGGCATTTATGGATCTAAAGTCAGATAAATGCTTTTCTGAAACAGAAAATTTCATATAAATTATAATAAAAATCACAGTGGGATGCATCTATTCAGAAATGTTTTGAGAGCATGGAGAGGCCATTAATATTAGAACATCTACTACCATGTGCCAGACACTGAGCACGGAGTGTTTTGTTTAGCTTTCCTAAGAACTCCAAGATAAATTTTATTATCCCTATTCACTCACTATATGAAAATGAAGGCCTTAGAAGTTTAAGTTCACCAGAGTGACCTACATGTAAAGTTACAGTCTTATTCAGTATTCAAACCCAAGACCCCCAATTCCGAGGCCTGTGCAGAGGCTATAGAAGGAAGCTCCTGTCAGGCTGGTATCAAGTAGGCCTGGAAAGAATTCCAGTTGCTCTGATTACAGGGGTCTGTCTTGGCTCCAGTTTGGAGAACGTTATCTATTCCCACTTACCGCATGAGGCTATTAGAACAAATGAGTAATAGACTGGAAGTCACTATGAGGTTTTATATGCAATGAGAGGGCCATTACCCTCCAGGAACTCACTCTGAGATTTCAGTAGGGATATGTTTGACATTGTAGGAATGCATCATCAATGACAGGACTTGATGAGCCACATGAGCATCTTCTGTGTAAGTGGTAGGAAAGAGGCGGCTAGGATATGTTGAAAACCAGAGCTGAAGAAACTCCACTGGAAAATGCATGGGATAAGACAGAAGATGCAGGCCATTGCTTTAGCCTAACTGAGTACTCACTCTGCAAACAGTCGGCATTCAGGAGGTCCTGACACTTTTCGTGGCACTTCACTCCACACTCCAGGCACTTCATTCCCTGCCGTGCGATTCCCCAGAGGAGCCCTTCGCACTCATAACAGTAGGTGGGTGTTGTAGCTGTCCAGACCTCGAAGTTGTGTGGGGTGGTGGAAGACATAGGGTAGATCAGGGCCTGCAAGGTCTTCTTGAAGACATGCATTTTCTGTGAGGATGAGAAAAGTTACCAATGCAAACCACGTCAGTAGTTTTGGAAAAGAATTTCGATATAAAGCAAATAATTTTATCACTTTCCCTTGAAAATGGTGTTTGGAGAAAGCCCTTTAATTATCGGCTTAAGTAATGACATTAACTACAATTACTCTGCCCACTTCCTCTTCAGTTATGTGAACACAAAGAACTCCCAACCTTCCAGACTGGATTGGACACAGTCACACAGCTTCTTACATGGCAGCCGGCAGTTCTAATGACAATAATGCCCATTTTCCTGCTGCACTGTGAATTCCACCAGGGCACAGTGATGATGATCATCTTGCTCACTGCCACACCTTCCTTAAAGCCTAACATAGCTCCTGACTTAATACAGGTGTTTAGGAAATATTAATCAAAAAATCAATTTATATTACCAGCCTTAGTCTTAGTTGACTTTTAGTACAATTGTGAGGTGTATGAAAAACATTCTTAATGCTGACTCCAAACCTCTAGAAACATCTCCACACCTTTCTGCAGCCCCAAAAGATGCTTCTTTTGTAATTCATTCTGCAGGGAATAATTTCATGCATCTATCATTTATAAAGGGTCTCATCAAGTACAAGAAAGCACTTGTAAATTAAGGTTAAATTTGGCATTTTCTCATGGTGACATATTTTAAAGGGTGTTAATTTTTAATAGCACATAGAAGGATTTTCTAATTACAGGTCATTGATGAGTTGGAAAAAAACACTGAGTAATTAACCAGGAACTACAGTTCCCTCCTATGGGCCCAATTCATGATATTTAAAACAGTCCACTTTAGGAAGGAATTAAAACTACCTTCATCTTTCTCAATACCTAACATTGGTCCTGGCATATAGAAGGGATGCATGCTTTTGTTTTATTTTGTAAAATGAAAAAATGTCATGCCTCTTACCAGTCTGTAAATCTAGAGTGAGATATAAAATCTAAAGACTCTCTTTCATCACATGTCCTGCCTGGTATTATTTTAAAGATCAAATTACATAGTGATAACCAAAGTATTCTACAGTCTTCAAAACACTAAATCAAAACTAATAAGTATTAGTATTGATGGGAGATTTCAAAAACAAATACAGATAATTGATGGAAGTGAATTAAATGAGTCCTTCTCTACTCTTCTCATAGCCCACTGCACATGGGACTTCCTGAGAGAAGCACCAATACTCTCCACAGTTATATTTTGTGACAATTTTCCCATGACTTTCTGTTGCCAAATGAATGGATATTTACATTAACCTCAGAGGACTGTAACTGAAATGGAAGGCTAGAAGGGAAGTGTTTGTATGTTGCATTAATCATCCTTAAGTGGAGAGCTCAGAAGATGGCGTCTTGAAGCGTGACAACATTCGCCGGGGCTCTGACTCTGACTGGGAAAAATCCACTGCATCAGCAATTTTCCAAGAGAGACACAGATATCTGAAGAATTAGACACACGGCAAAACGGGCATTGGCTGCCTCTCATAATTCACTGAGAGTTCTCTCTTGAAGTAACCCATTACAACGAAGCTAAGCCAGAAGAAGCTCCAATTACTCCACCAAGAG
>PVKS010004768.1:0-42791 GCA_004027875.1 Aplodontia rufa
AGATATATGTAAGTTTTGGAGTCAGGGTGACATGAGTGATTTTCCATGGTAAATTTACCTACATGTGGTCTTTACTTAAGGTCTTAATTATGGAAAATGACTGTTTCCCTTTACCTAAGAGGTAGTGCCAGAGTGGAATGGCCTCTACGTGTGGGGCATCAGAGTAGCTAGTGCAGACTTGAATGACAGCTATTTGTAAAGTGTGTAAAGAGCTGCTGTTCTCAGGCTGGAACCTTTCCTTTCTCCTGAGCTCCAAGCACGAACATCCATTTGGCCCTATCTTAATACCCCTGACATTGTAGGACCTCACTTAACCTACTTCTTCTCTACATGTTCTGTAAACACAAACTTCATAAACTATGAAAATCATTGAATATGAGCAGGTGTGGTATATAGAGAGAAATTAACATTATAAGGAATTTAGGAGGCCATGAACATGCTTCTGCCACTATTACCAGGGTGATCTTAGACAAATCATTTAAAAGTTTCGGTGCCTTGACTCTTGAAAATGGAGCTAATTAAAACAGTAGTGAAGTTTTGATTTGTGTAATGTTTGTTTATAAGGAGTACATTCACTAAACTTCACATGATTCCCATAGATCCCTGAAAGATAAATAGCTCAAAATTTTCCATATTTGATGGGAAAAGAAGTGGAGACTCAAAAATGTCATGTATTTAAGCAAAAATGTATGTTGCTTAAAGCCTGAAAGCCCGAATGGAAAGTCCTCATGGTAAGTTTTGGGTTTGCATCTGGAATCTAGAGTTTAGATTCCAACTACAGTGATTTTTCTCGTGTCTACCATCCCCAATTATACCTGTGTTTTCCAGTCAGGTGGTATCACAGATTACCAATTTTTCACAGTCTATGGTCCAAATAATCTATTAGAAACTAAATATATTTTAATTGACTCCATTATGAGTAAAATTACATACAGTTATTGTCATTGGATAATCAGTACCATTTCCATAAATGTGAGGTGTCTGTAAAACACGTACACAGCATAAAACCAAGTCTAAATCAATGTCATGAAAGGCTAGCCTGAGGTCTGCTCTCTTTCTTAAAAAAGATTAGCAAGTCATAGAGCTCGAAGACATTCTGGCATCAAACTGTGAACTTTCTTAATGTAATCAAAGGCTTTGAAAGAGGACAATTTTCTCACCATGCCATTTGCTGTTACTGAAGGCCAGGCCTGTATGCCTCCTGAAATCAATTTGTGTGCTACCAGTGGGTGTTTGTCCCTCATTGTGGAGAACACTGCACAGCATCGCACCTAGTATGACCACCTCTTAGGGTCACAGTGAATTTCAGATAATACCTGTGAAAGCACTTCAGCGGCATAAGCAGTAATCATCACCATGTGTCAGAACCCATGCTCGGTCATTTACATGTATTTTGTTGTGTAATATCTACAATCTTATGATGTAGGTATTAGTATTTACTGATAATGAAGTAAAAACTTAAGAGATTAAGTTAGTAGAGATTAAATAATTAATAAGTGGTATTGCTGGGATTTGAACCCTGTCTTGCCTAACTCCAGACAGTGTACATGTAACCACAATGCCACACATACGATTCACATTTAGTATTACATAAAATTAATAGGAATATTATGCCACTTCAATTTTGTGTTTTGACCTCTTCTGCACTAGGACTATATAGATTCTTTTAATCCTTTTAAATTTTCTTCTATAATTGTATGTCACCCTATTTCCTTTAACTAATTTCTTATGCAGATACACAGTCACACACACTCACTGCTCAAATCATAAGGATACAGAGATGAAGTTTTACTAATTGAACACAGCCAGTTAGCAGTACTGAGATCAAGAAATAGGCCGTCAATAGCACATCAGAAACGTTCTTCTCTTTTCTGTTCAACCCTGCCATTTGTATATTGGCATAACATCATAGGTTGGTTTTGCTGTTTTAAATTTGATAACAGAGTCATGCTTTAGGCACTCTTTAGTACTTGGCTATTTCTGCTCAGCATTATATTTGGGAGATAGTTCTATTGTTTTAAAGTGGTGTTTATACATTTTACTGCTGATGGATGGTTGGACAGCTTCTAGTTTTTGCCCACTATAAAAAAATATTGCTCTGAAGCTCTTGTATAAACCTGTGGGGAACATATATTTTGGTGACTAAGAGTGGTATTATTGGGTCACGGAATTTTCATATAGATAGTACAGTGAACAAATTATTTAGTTTTCCATGTTGATTCATCCTTTGTAATTGCATCTTGATTTCTTTTTGGTAAAAGACTCACCGTTTCTATTCTCAAGAAGAAGGGGTCCTTTGAGTCTTCTTTTACTACAACTTTACTAGAATTCTTTTCAAGGAAAAATATACAGACTTATGATCAAAGCTTGTTTGGCAAGATTCTCTTTTTTTGGGGTATTTGAATCTTGAGCAGAATAATTTGAAACAGAACAAATGGCTGGCATTAGATCCCAGTAGCAGCAATGATGACTCGGAGAGTCTGGTACTATTTGTAGTTGCCTGTTTTTTGTCAGCACCAGTCTGGTTTTTTGCCTTCCCGTATTGTCTTTTATCTTGTCCCAGTATAGCCCCCCTTTTTTATTTTCATCAAAATATCTATGTTGGGTTCTGTTGCTTGCAACCAAAGAACCCTGTGTCATTATACAGACTTATCAAGTACATATCAGTAGCAACATTTTTTCTTGCTGCACTACAAATAATTGCTCATTTGATTGTTCTCTGATGAATACAATAGATGTCAAAATAATCTTGGTAGTTCTATATAGATGAGGAATCCATTAAAAATGCATTTATGCTTTCTGGGCAGGTTTTAAATACTCCTACAAATGAGGCCTGGGGAAAGTGACCATATAGAAGAGATAGATGGGTATTCTAAAAGAGAAAATTCTGAAGTAAAGGAAACTTTGTCTTGTGTAGTTGATATTTATTGACTATAATAATGTTACTTATAAACATTATTTTACCTTTCACATTAATTGCTTTAAATGATAATGTTTACAGTATAGCATTTTATCAGGAGTGATGAGAAGAGGTAAATGAGGGTCATTTGCCATAAATAAATAGCTTGGGAAGAATCTGTCAAATGTACTAAGATGTATTTCACTTGTTTAAATTATATTAATTCTGCTAAAGAATTTAATATTAAATGTGTTTTCCTTAATTTTTAAATTTTAACTCTGCTGCAATTTGATGTTGATTTTTTTTAAAATTAATTTTGAGTGCCTACAAAGAAGAATTAGGAGACTCTGGTGCCCTTATTTTAGTTGTTTGTAGACTTCAGTTCCATGGAGCAAGCATTTATGGAGCTGAATAAAAACTGCTTTAATTCATAAATGCTTAATCTCAGGTATCAGTACTAAACTGCAAGGAACTTTCCTATGACTTTTCACAGGATTATGTGAATGGCTTTGATGTCCTTTTTTTTTCTTTCTTTTCTTTTTTTACCAGGGGTTAAATCCAGATGTGCTTCACCACTGAGCCACATTCCAAGCCCTTTTTTATTTTTACTTTTTATTTTTTTTAATTTTGACAAAGAGTCTCAGGGCTTAAGTTGCTGAGGCTGACTTTGAATCTGTGATCCTCCTGCCTCAGCCTCCCAAACTGCAGGGATTACATGTGTGCAGCACGGTACCTGGCATGATATCTTCTTGAAATACCATAGTTCCAAACATTTGTCAGCTGAATGATTATGCCACTAATTGCCAGCATTCTTGTGCTCTGCTTTTTTCCCAATTCAATCCCAAATCATCATGAGAACACTTAGTTGAAAAACCTAGTGATACTTTTTAGGAGAGTTGTGCTCTAGGGCCATGGAGATTAGCTCTGTAGCTCTAAGCCAGGCAGGGTAAATCAGGGCAGCCCTATAGGAGGAATCCTGGGCAACAGCAGCACAGGTAACAGAGGGAGACTGCTGGAGTCTGCAGCTTGATGCTGCCACTTACAAATTTTGTGTTCTTGAGCCAGCTGTTTAAGCCACCAAGATTCAATCCCAGACCAGGAAAATGGGGATCAGAATGTCTGGTTTTGATGTGATGATTCAATAAGAAAAAACCTGCAAGACACTTAGTTCAAGTTATACGAGATACTAACCATTATTGCACATGGGTTCCCCCATTGCACTCTGATGATGTCTCAAAGAGTGTCCTCTAGATTACAAAATGTGGAATATCAAAAAACAGATGATGTCTTTGTAATCTACTCTTTTGAAGCTTCCTGTACCTATTCTTTAATGTACATGATGTATCTACTTATAATATTAAGATTTTTATTTTGTTTCTGTATATTTCTGTGATTGAGGCAAAGACCATTAAGGCAATGATTTTGTGTATTTTGATAAAAAACGCATTTTCAGTACTTAGGCAAATGCCTAGCATGTATTAAGCACCAAACAATACCTGTAGAATGAATGAATAGGTAAGTCAATGAATGAATGGATGAATTAAAAATAGCCATATATGTCCTACAGGAAAGTTATAGATATACTAAAAGACCCCCCCCAAATTAAAGATGATTTCTTTATTTACACATCAGACTCTGGTTTTTGTATCTCCAATAACTCTAATGTATTAATAAATACATTAGTTTTTAATAAATATTAAACTGAATGATATAAAATAACCAAGAGTCAACCACTTCTGACATAAAAATGAAAATATGCAGCATAATATTTTTTGTACAAAGTAGTATCTAAACATTTTAATCCTAGAATATGATCTCCTATGGCTTTGATGTTTAAATATACAATGTGTATTTATGTGTTAATTATGTGTCACAAACAATTATCAGCTATGTAATACTAAGGAACTTCATCCTATGTAATCTCAAAACTTCTGGTGCTAACTACTAAAATGTGGTGTTTTAAATAAAGCTTTCCAGGATCTTCAGATAATTACCAAAGTTGGGAACTATTAATCTTAATTTTGTCACTTTTGGCTCATCAAAATAAAATTATGCTTCCTTTAGAGAGTCTTCTCACAGGGTACAGCTTACTGGGTTTTTACTTCAATTTAATATTTGCAAATGGACAGTATAATTGGTGGAGGTTTTCAGAGCAATACCTGGGGAGTTTAGAGTTTAATAGTTTCCTTTGAAAGTTAGGATTTATCGAAGATTATAAAGAAAATTTTGGCAATGAGTGACCCCCTTAAGGGATGAGCAATATGTACATTTTCTATTCAAGCATAATGATGAGCAACTATACATGTACAAAGGGGGTTTCTGATGCTAATTTCTAGTTCCTCTGACCTGCCAAGGACTTAATAATTGTTAAACTTGTACCTGAGGAACTAGGCCCTCTCCTGGTGTGATTAAGATTCTTTTTCTAAATTCAATTTTTCTTCTTCTCAGTCTCATGGCCATGATTTTCTGGGCTGGGATATTTGCTTTTGAATATGAGTTCTTACTAATATTCGTGTGAAATTCTTTGTGTTTGTTACTAATTCATTGAAAATGAATTAAATTACACATAATACCTCATTCAATAAAATGAGGTATTATGTGTAATTTATACAGAAGACTGTTACTTCTGTCAATATGCATGCCATAAAACATCATAACTTGTCTTTAATTTGAGAATTTATAAATATTAAAATTACATAGTAATTTATTTAAAAGTATATAGTAGTGACTGTGGCTGCTAGAATGTGTGTGTCTTTAGCATGACTGTGCATGTCTGAGTCTGCTTTTCTTGATAACAACCAACCCTATTTCTTTACGTTGTGGCCATGCTAAATGAGATTGTTTCTGCTGGAAAACAATTCAGAATCAGGTCCTCTGGTTCTGAGCTCTGTTTTATTATTTTGGAATTTCAAAATATAATCTAAGCTCATTAAGAAGTACAGTTGGAGATGGATGCCAAGAAAAAGTGTTTTTATTAAATGCCAAGTAATGTGCCTGGTATGTCTTTTAATAGTCATGTGTTTGGAAGTCTTCAGAAGTCTGGTGAACATCTTGGTATTTCCAAAAAACTATATTCCAGCCATATCATCCAATCAAAACCTATTTTTTATTCAAATATCTCCAGGCAGTTGATTCTGCAACTTCACTTAACATCAGTGTGATGTTTACTTATCTTTATTATTATCATATTTTACTATAGTATTACACATTTTGCTCTGCTTTTATGTCTTGTATAATCTTCAGTACACTTTGAGAATAATAATTCATCATTCTCTGATATATCATTTTCTTACTGATGCCTCAAACTCTTTTTAGATGTTTCTTCTAAGTATTTCCTAACCCTTGTGCATTTTCCTGTACTTGGGTAATTTAGAAAGCTTCGCTTTCCATCCATGTTGCCCTTCTAGTATATATAAAAGCACCTCAGTAACTCATTAACTTTAATAGCAGAAGCACAGCAATGATTTATATTGGTTTAGCATGCTAATCAGCATGACCTTCAGGACTTCAATTCCATTTTGGGAGACTTACAGCACAGTATTTTTCTTAATTATTTGCTTGAATATTGCATTTGATATTCATTCTGTTTCATTTCACTATTTATTTCATGTTCATTATTCCAGTTAAAATACAAAATGCCTACACTTCCACACTGTAATTTAGCACTATGAAGGTAATAAACTTCAGTATGAAGTCTATTAATAATTTTAGTCTTACTCTTTCTATTGATATTTATGTTAGTTTTGACCTTCAAATTTGTAAACATGTAAACCAGATTAAAACTTGGAAGATGGGCTTCAACATGGAGTGTATGCATTGAAGTAGCTAATTTTAATATTATTTCAAGAAATATAGTCAACTAAAAATGAAAAGTAAGCTAAGTAAGTAAGCTAATTTTAATATTATTTCAAGAAATATAGTCAACTAAAAATGAAAAATATTGAACATATTTATTGCTATTTATTTACCTTGTTCTAACTGAATGTTTCAAATCAATAAATTGTTAAAATTCAAGGTAACAATAGAAATTTATTTTGTAAGATTGTGCTTTTAATTTTACTAATAACTTATAGCTACTTTATTTATTTTAGTTCTAACTCAGAATTTAAATCACCCAGTGTAATACAATATGATAGTTGCTTCTAGATTTTAGAATAAACCACTCTCTGAGAATAACTACCCTCTCATAAAATGTTTTCCAAAAAAATAAGTAAAATAAGATTTAATAGAACAATCTTCTTGATTTTATAATATAAATTAGTTTCTGTAGTCAAGAAAGAATATTATTTTTAGATACATACAAAGAAATAAAATACATGCAAAGGAGAAAAGTCTTCTGAAAACATATAATAAAGTAAGCTGTAATAAATTAGAAGAGATATAGATATGCATTTAAATTTAGTTATTTTATCTCTGACTATGCCTTCCAAAAACAAAATATTAGATCATGCTAAAAATTATAACATAATAATCTAGTAGAATGAATATGCAAATTTGTGATGGAAAGTAGTCATAAATGGGTCAAGATCAGACAGCAGCAGCAAAAACACAATTTGAAAAGACTGATTGTGGCTGAGAGAAACATACTAGGTTTGAGAGATATAGAGGTATGACAAATGGCAGGAAATGTTATGCCATCAGATAAATTGTCAGAGGTTCTTGTAAAGGAGGCAAATCCTGGAAGGGAAACTGAACAGAAAGACAGTAGCAGATCCCTAAAATCTGGAAAGGTAAACAGAATTCGGAATCCAAGGGGCAGAGACTCAGAAGTAATATCATGATCAACTAGGGATGATAGGTTCTAATTTTAGATATCCTGATTTTTTTCCCAATCCTTATCTACAAAGTGAGTCACAAAGTTATTTATAATGAGAAGGAAGGTAGTGTCTCTAGAATTATTTTGTCATTTATTAAGTCACAGACAAAGCACTTAGGAGAGACTAAATGATGGTTTTACATAGTAATAATAGTAGCTGAAAGTTTTTAAGTAAAAGTGGGACCAGGTAATAAGTAAATATATTACATTCATTATTTCTCATAATTATCTATGCTACTAGCTTTATCTCCATTATACAGGTGAAGCAACAGAGACATAGAAATATTAAATAATTTGTTTAAGGTCACACAATTAGTAAAAAGAGGAGGCTTGATGGGAACTTAGTTTGACTCCAAAGGTAGAATATTATGCTCTACTAGGTCTAGGGAAGGTAAGATCCTAGGATGAACATGGTTAGATTTGAGTTGTATTCATCTTTGAACATCTTGCCAAAGTAGTACAGGTTAGTTACTATCCACAACTCTTATGTCAAATTTCATAGCTGATAAAAATAGTAAGAGACATTTTACGTATCCCAAGCTACCACAGTTATACCATTTATCACACATAAGGCTAGGTAACAGAATCTTTAAAAGAATGAAAATTTTGTGTTGACTTTTGTCTTGAGTTTATCTAAGTTTATTTATTTTACTATTGATTCATTCAACAGCCAGTTATTGTGTTTTCATTATTTACTAGGCACTATTATTGGTGATAGATTAGCAAGATGGGAATCAAGTAATTATGGATGTTATAAAGTCCCTTGGTAGAGGTAGTCAAAAAACATGTACATACATACATTTATACTGTTATAATATTTATTAGAATAAATGTTATGAAGAAAAATAAATACTGAGGGTAAAGAGCAAAAAGGGAGGGCTATTTTAGAGGCTGTCAAGAAAACACTATCTGGAAAGTAAGTCTGAACAAAGACATGAAAAATGTGAATGAATAAGTCTTCCAAATATACAAACGAAGAAAAATTAACAGGGAACAAGGGCAAATATATTGAGTGCAGAAACTAAGCAATATCATGAGATGAAGTCTAAGAGACAGGAGTAAAGATCATGGAAAACCTACTAGAATATACCACGGAGGGCCAGATGGGAAGCTGTTGGGAGGTTCTGACAAGAGAACTGTCATAACTGGAATTTTAAAATGAAAATCACTATAGTTACTGCTGATATACTAAAATGCTAGCAGTGGAGGTGAATAGAAATCAAATTCAGCTATGTTCCACAGTCAACAAAGTTATTGCTCATGGTTTGGGATTTGGATTTTGGTTCTGAGAGAAATAACATGCCTCCAAGGCATGTTATTTTTGGCCAGAAAAATTATTTGGAAAAATTATTTGAATAAATATTTTGTTTCCCTAGTTTTGGGAGAGATTTGGAGAGAAAGAGAGAGAGAGAGAAAGAGGAGAAGTAATTCAGTTTCTATTTTGGAAACACTAATTCTGAGGTGTCATGGCAATTTGTCAGTCAGAAGAACAAGTCAAGAGATGAGAAGTTCTGAGATGGATGAAATTATAAATTTAGGAGTAATTAAATTGCGTATGTATATTTATATGTGTATTGTGTACATATGTATGTATGTGTACATACACACATATATAATTTATATATATATATATATATATATTGCACACACACACAGTTTCCAAAGACCAAAGATGGAATGGCATCACCTAGGAAGTGAGAGTGCATAGAAAAAGATTAAGCTGTGGGCCATTCTAAAAGTTAATAGGAAAAGGAAAAAAACACAGAACATGAATCTATTAAAAAATGAACAATAAAATAAAAACTGCGATTATGTAGTGTCTTGGAATTAAAGACAAGAATGTTTCAAGAAGGAAGGAATGTCTGTGTCAGATGTTGCTGAGAAGTAGAGGAACATTAGGACTAAATATAGAAGAAACCCAAAACAAAACAAAAAAGAACCAGAATTTACCAACATGGAGTTTGTCATTTTCCTTGAACAAAACAATTTTTGTGGAGTGGTTGTGATCAAAGTCCTAAGAGATGACATGGAGACAGTAAACACAAACATATCCTTTGAAGAATTTTGCCAAAATGCAAACAGAAATTGGACAGTAAGTAGATGGGCACATAAAATATAGAGAGCTTTATCTTTTTCCTTAGTGAGTTGTTATAGAATGTATGCAAATAGAAACGATCAAATAATCAGAGAAAATGGAAACTAATTACATTTGAGACAGAGGTGATAACTGAAGGATATACATAAAAGCGGACCATAGATGCTTTTCATGCATTTTAATAGGAAAGTGATTCAGGATACATACAAATGCCACCACAAGGGAAGAGAAGGAAGGGAGAAAGTTCCATTTTGATGGATTCCATGAGCTCATTGAATTTAGAATGAAATCTTCACCCAAAGAGGAAAGGTGGGTGTTGGAAGTTTGAGGGATTCATCTTTGAGATTGGGAGAATGAATTCACTGGGGTACATATATGTTAGAATCACAGAGCACCACTGATGTCCCAGTTTAGGTGGTCACAAATGTACAATATGACTAGTCAACACAGTTGCTTGCTTTCTAGTCACATTGAGTAACACAGGTGTGGGTCAGGTATTGTGTACCAACATGTTGAATAAGGATTGACCTCTTGTTATTTTCAAGTTAGTATAGGCACAGGAGCAAGTGCAAAGGAGCTAAGAGTTATAAGCCAGGAAACTAAAATGAATAAAAATAAAATGAGACTACAATACAACCAAAGGTCAGCAAAAATCTGATACTATGCATCAGTGGATTTGTGGTCCCAGAGGGTTGAACAGTTATTGGAGCAGGATCAAGATGAGAGTAAGTAAACTGGAAGTAGAAATTCACATTTAAAGTCTGAACTTGAGATATCAGATCTTTCAAATAAAGAGAAATGTTGTAAGTTAGCCATCACATGCTCCTGAGACACACACAGCTGGACTTGCTGTTGCAGCTGCCTGTGCTGAGGGTGACATTCTTCTTTCCAATGTAGTAGCTGAAACAGGTTACCTGTAATATGATCTGTCAAGTGATCGATAGAGAACTTGAACTTTGTTTTCAAGATGGCATTTGTAAGATTTATACTCTTGTATAAAGGCTGTTCCCTGAGATATTTTGCAATTAATATGACTTAAAAATTGAATTCATGGGGCTGGAGTGGTGCCTTAGTTGTTACGGCACTTGCCTAGCATGTGCGAGTACGTGGGTTCAAACCCCTACACCATGTACACAAAAAGTGTCTGAGCCACAGAAGCCACATGAAAAACTAAATAAAATTGATTCTCTCTCTCTCTCTCTCACTGTCCCTCTCTTTAAAAAAATTGAACTCATAGTTCCAAATAATTTATTTAAACCATGAAAGTTTGAAGGATTAATATATAATGTAAGAAAATCATCTTTACAGACAACTTTAATACATATCTGTTGCCATTTACTATGAGATAATTTAGCAAGTTTCTACATTGTTAAGACAGTACTTTAGTTAATATCAGGGTAAAATGATTCTTGGAACTGATTTGATTTCCTTTGCATATTTTATCTTGGTGGTCTGTATAATATACTTTTTGGCCTTGGATAAACGCATAGATCTTTTATGCATTTATAAGCTCTCAAAGTAGTACATTTAAGAAAATTTTGCTTTAATTCTTAATGCTGCTCAAAATTTACATTCTTGCTAAATGAAAATCTTAAATCTTAAATAAATATTAAGTAACTATAGGAATTTGAGTATGTTGTAGTGTTATTGTTTTACATATACATATGTGTTTATATGTATACTTGAATGGTTCTTTTTGGAGAAAATGATAAATTCTTTCAATTTCATCATTGTTAAAAAGATTTTGTGTTTTCTCTAGAAAGTAGCAAAATAGTTGTTTTATTTCAGAGATTAGAAAACAAACATTAAATGTAAATTCACATTTATTGTTATTTCCTAAAAGGTATGTGCTTTTATCAAAATAATTTTAAATATTCAAGAATCATAACAAATTCTTGGCACCAGTTTGTTCTTTTGATTTAAAGCATATTTTTACACCAATACCATATCTGATGTTTTTGTATGATGTTTGCTTTCATAGTTATCATATGGTTGGATATAGTTTATCAAGTAAGCAAATCTTAGCATTGATGGATTACTAGCTTGTGAAAGGTTTCAATAAATTTTAAGATGGTTTCAAGAATAAATATATTTCTAAAGTATATTAGATTTCTAAAACATACATTTTTCTAGAACTGTATATTAAATGTATATAGACATATACATGACAATGTATATCTACCTATATGCAGATTAAAACTTTTTTTCTGACATTATCAATAACATAGGCTATTGTCTCACTCACACAAAAATCTGAACTCCAAAATGCAAATCTGGGAGCTCTCAAAATGGCGTTCATCCCACCGTCACTGACTCCCAGAAGCTCCTGAGATTCACCTCAGGGTTTTTTTTTCTTTTTCCTCTGCTCCTTTATTGCTTTACAAATAATACTGAATTTGGCGTTGGTGGATGTAAATATTTATCTGTGTGTATGTATTCGTGATTGGCTCTTACTTTCTTTAGGTCTTATTGAACCCTACTGCTAACCTCTTCCTCCATTGTACTCTGGTAATCCCTAAATATAAGCATCTTTCTCTCATTCTCACCCCAAGTCTTTACCCTACTTGCACCCCAGTTCTATGTTTTCCTTAGTCCTAATAGAATAATCTACTCCCCCCTAATCCCTAGTTCCCCTATACTCTAAAGCAGGTGTGATTTTATACCTCCCCAATTCACCTCCTTGACTTCCTAGTCATTCCTTCTCCCCAATTTCAGACAGACTCTAATACCTGAAGAAATAGACACGCTTCAAAACGGGTACTTGCTTGGTATCATACTACACAGTGAGAGTTCTCTCAAAGAAAGCTGCCACTATTGTTGCTAATCATCAGCTCATCTATTTTAGTTGAAATGGATTAGTATTTGCACCTACAGCCTCTCAAATTCTCACAGAACCATCTGGCATCTTTAGGTCTGTATTCGCCAAAGAGCTCCCCTTCACAATGAAGCAAAGTCATAAGAAGCTCCAATTACTCTAACAAGAGTAACAAGGATGAAATAAAAGACAAGCTCTCTGACTAAGAAAATGAGGAAAAGGGGAAATAACTCTCTTCCTCAATGCCAGAGCTCTCCACCAAATGAGCCCAAAGCAGGGGCCCTAGATGAAAACCAAAGACATTGTATCAGCATTATGATTAGTAATGCAATCAAAGAGTTGAGAGAGGAAATAAGGAAAGAGATCAAAGATCAATTTTAAGAGATGAGAGACAAATTCTACAGGGAAATTAAGGATCAATTCCAGGAGATGAAAGATCAGTGGTACACGGATATTGACATTCTGAAAAGAGAGTTAGCAGAGCTATCAGGATTGAAAAACACAGTTAAACAATTCAAATCTTCACTGGAAGACACCCACACCAGAGTAAACTCCACTGAAAATAGAACTTCAGCACTTGAAGAATGAGTATCGGACAATGAGGATCATCTAAATAATGTAGAAATCAAAGAAGAAAAACAAGATAAACAGCTTATATTACATAATCAGAACTTCCAAATAATATTTGATTCGATGAAGCGTAATAATCTGAGACTCATTGGCCTGGAGGAAAACTCTGAACAGCAAACAAGGAGATTCAAGAACCTTTTAATCGAAATCATAAGTGAGAACTTCCCTCATTTTGCTGTTGATCCAGAATACCACATCCAAGATACTTATAGAACACCAAATAGACCTTATCAATGGAGAAACTCACCAACATATCATATACAAATTGAATAACAGAGAAATTAAGGAGAGAATTCTAAAAGATGCTAGAGGAAAACCCCAAATCACATTCAGAGGCAAACCTATTCGAATCACTATGGATTTTTCAGAGCAAACAATGAAGGCCAGAAGAACTTGGAACAATATCTTTCAAGTGTTAAAAAATAACAACTTTCAACCAAAGATAATATATCTGGCAAAACTCAGCTTCAAATGTGAAGGGGAAATTAAATACTTCAAAGATAAACTCAAGCTAGCAAAAGACATGAACACAAATCCTGCTCTACAGAACATTCTCAAAGATGTTCTCCATTCAGCAGATAATGCCAATGATATGCTAATTCCTTAAACAAGGGTGATTCAATAATCATACTATACAAAAATTATCTTTCAAGATAACTCAAAACTCTGTAATAGATACAAAGTCTGTGAATCAGCCTCCCATATCTATTCTATCCTTGAATGTGAATGGTCTTAATGCCCCAATTAAAAGACACAGACTGACCCACTGGATCAAAAAACAAAATCCAACAATATATTGCCTGTAAGAGACACATCTGACACTCAAAAATAGATATAGGCTGAAAGTGAAAGGATGGCAAAACATCTACCAGGCTTGCTGACCTAAAAAGCAAGCTGGTGTAGCGATTCTAATTTCTGACAAAATTAATTTCCAAATAAAACTAGTCAGAAAGGACAAAGAGGGTCACTTTATCATACTAAAAGGGACAGTTCACCAAGAAGATATAATGATAATCAATATTTATGCCCCCAATTACAACTCCCCCCCAAATATATGGAGAAAATACTTATGGACATTAATCCCCTCATTGATCTCAATACAATAATCCTGGGGGATTTCAACACACTATTATCAACTCTAGAAAGATCATCAAAAGAAAAAATCAATAGACATCTCCAATCTGAACTACTCTATTAATCAATCAGGCTTAACAGACATTTACAGAATATTCCATCCTAAGACAGCTGAATTTACCTTCTTCTCAGTGGTACACAGATCCTTCTCTAAAACAGACCACATCCTAGTTCACCAGGATAATCTTAGCAAATATAAAAAAGTGGATATAATCCCATGTATTATGTCAGATCATAATGCTATGATCTTAGCAATCAACAACAAGAGAAACAACAGAAACTATTCAAATACTTGGAAATTGAATAATTACCTCTTAAACGAAGGATGGGTAAAAGAGGAAATGAGAACAGAGATTATTAAGTTTTTGGAATTGAACGAAACAAGGAAACAACATACCAAAACCTCTGGGACAGTATGAAGGCTTTCTTAAGAGGTAAATTTATAGCACTGCTTGCATACATCAAAAATCTAGAAAGAGATCAGATTAATAGCCTTATGCTTCAACTCAAACGACTACAAAAGAAGGAACAGTCCAACCCCAACTCTAACAGAAGACAGGAAATTACCAAAATCAGAGCTGAAATTAACGACATTGAGAACAAAAAAACTATACAAACTATTAACAAAACTAAGAGTTGGTTCTTTGAAAGAGTCAACAAAATCAACAGACCTCTTGCCAACCTCACCAAAAGGAAAAACGAAATGAAGCAAATCAACAAAATCAGAGACGAACATGGGGATATCACCACAGACTCATCCAAGATGCAGAAGATTATCAGAACCTATTTTGAAAACTTATACTCTGATAAATTCGATAACCTGGAGGACATGAACAAGTTGTTGGACACACAAGACATCCCCTCTTTTACACAGGAGGACATTGAAAACCTAAACCAACCTATCACAGAAAGCTAAATTGAAGCAGCAATCAAAGCTCTCCCAAAAAAGAAAAGCTCAAGTCCGGATGGATATATGGCGGAATTCTACCAAGCCTTCACGGAAGAACTAACACTGATCCTCTACAAGCTCTTCCATGAAATTGATAGAGTGGGATCACTCCCAAATAATTTTTATGAAGCAAATATTTCACTGATTCCAAAGCCCAAAAAAGACATGCCAAGGAAGGAAAACTATAGACCAATTTCCCTTATGAACACCGATGCAAAAATCCTTAATAAAATTTTAGATAATCAGATACAAAAGCAAATTAAAAAGATAATACATTATGATCAAGTGGGCTTCATTCCAGGAAAACAAGGCTGGCTTAACATACACAAATCAATAAATATAATTCACCACATAAAAAAAATTAAAAACAAAAATCATATAATCATCTCAATTGATACAGAGAAGGAATTTGATAAAATTCAACACCACTTTATGCTTAAAACTTTGGAAAATATAGGGATCAAGGGAAGATACCTTAACTATGTCAGATGCATTTACGACAGACCGATAGCCAACATTATCCTCAATTGAGAAAAACTGAAAGCATTTCCACTGAATTCAGGTATGAGGCAAGGCTGTCCGCTATCCCCACTCTTGTTCAACATAGTCCTTGAAACCCTTGCAAGAGCTATCAGGCAAGACAAGGAAATCAAAGGTATTCGTATAGGAAAAGAGGAAGTTAAGTTATCGCTATTCGCTGATGACATGATTCTATACCTAAAAGACCCACTAACATTGGCCAGAAAACTCCTGGAGCTTGTAGGTCTTTTCAGCAAAGCAGCTGGCTATAAGATCAACTCCACCAAATCACTAGCGTTTCTTTACTCCAGCAACAAATCCACAGAAGAAAAAATCAGGAATCTCCCCCATTCACCATCTCTTCCAAAAAAATGAAATACTTGGGCATTAACCTTACAAAGGATGTTAAGGACCTCTACAAAGAAAACTATCAAATACTAAAAAAATAAATTACAGAAGACCTGAGTGGATGGAAAAACATTCCATGCTCATGGTTAGGCAGACTCAGTATAATAAAGATGGCCATTCTGCCCAAAGCCCAATACAAATTCAGTGCAATCTACATCAAGATACCTATGGCATTCTTCACAGATATAGAAAAAGCAATTCTCAAGTTCATATGGAATAACAGGAGACCCAGACTAGTCAAAACATTACTCTATAGAAAGGAAGAAATAGGGGTATCTCAATTCCTGACCTGAAATTACACTACAGAGCCGTAGTAGCAAAAACAGCATGGTATTGGTATCAAAACAGAACCGAAGATCAGTGGAACAGAGTAGAAGATCCTGAGACAAACCCCCATATCCTTAACTATTTGATATTTGATAAAGGGGGCAAATGTATAGTGTGAAAGAAAGATAGCCTGTTCAACAAATGGTGTTGGACAAACTGGACAGCCATATGTAGACAACTGAAGCTGGATCCTTATCTTTCGCCCTGCACAAAAATTAAATCAAAATGGATCAAAGACTTGGATATTAAGCCAACAAATTTAAATTTACTATTAAAAGAAGTAGGGTCAACACTACAGGACATAGGAGTCGGCGACGCCTTCCTTAACAAAACTCCCATGGCTCAAGCTGTAAAATCAAGAATAAATGAATGGGATGCAATTAAACTAAAAAGTTTCTACACAGCTAAAGATCTAGTCAAGAGCATCAAGAGAGAACATATAGAATGGGTGAAGACCTTTGCCTGCTACACCTCGGACAGAGGGCTAACATCCAGAATATACAGAGAACTAAAGAAACTAAACTCTAAGCTCACAAATAATCCAATCAATAAATGGGCTAAATAACTCAATAGGAACTTCTCTCCAGTGGAAGTCCAGAAAACCCATAATTATGAAAATGATCTACATCATTAGATATTAGGAAAATGCAAATCAAAATTTCAATGAGATTCAACCTCACTCCTGTTAGAGTGACAAAAAGGAAGAATACAAGCAATGACAGATGCTGGAGGGGCTGTGGGAAAAGAGGAACACTGTTACACTGCTGTTGGGACTGCAAACTGGTTCAGCCACTATGGAAAGCAGTGTGGAGAATCCTCAAATAATTAAGGATGGAACCTCCTTATGACCCAGCATCCCACTCCTGGTTATTTTCCCAAAAGAGTTAGAATCAGCATATTAAAGTGATGTGGCTTCCTCAATACTTATAGTAGCTCAATTTACTATAGCTAGACTATGGAACCAACCCAGATGCCCCTCACTCGACTAGTGGATACAAAAACTTTGGTACATATACACAATGGAATACTACTCGGCTATTAGAGAAGATGATATTATGGCTTTTGATATCAAATGGATGGAGATGTAAAGAATTGTGCTAAGTGAAGTATCCCAATCTCAGAGACTAAAGGGCCAAAAGGTTTCTCTCATCTGTGGAAGGTAGAATACATGGGGAAGCAGTAGGTTAGACGGTTCACCTAATAATAACTTCAAATTGTATGATTCTCAGTGTAATAGGGGGATGGCTCCCTAGGATACTTGGAGGTGTAGGCAGGGGGATGGGGAGGGGGAGGGTGTATGCAGAACTCAAAGGAGTCTGGAGAGTGGGAATAGGGGGAACCTTCTCAGAAGCTGTTGTCATTCCTCCACGAGATACCCATTTAACGCAAGAGTTCTTCTGGAGGAAATTGCAACAGGTGAAACCCAAGGTGGTCATCCATGTTTTGGCATTACCCCTGGATAACAAAGTATATATACATTGGTTACTGCTGGTTTGATAATGTTTCCCCCTCAATTGTATCTCTATATACTTCTAATAAAAAAAAACTAATTGCAAATCTGAGTGTATATTTGATTTAAAAAATATGTAGTGATGTAGAAGTTTGAATTTCTCTTCTTTGAAGATTTAGACATTCTTTATACCATATTTGATTGTTCTATTCTTCATACTACTATAGCCTTCTGTATTTGTTTATTAAAGAGAGAGTAAGAGAAACAATCAATTTTCATTTAGTTTTTCATATGACTTTTGTTGTTTCAACACTTTGTTGTGTACCTGGTGCTGGGGTTTAAAATCGTGTCCTCAAACATGACAGGCAAGTGCTCTAACCACCGAGCCACCACTCCAGCCCCTACTGTAGC
The DNA here is from genome assembly GCA_004027875.1 of Aplodontia rufa. Lineage (NCBI taxonomy): Eukaryota > Metazoa > Chordata > Mammalia > Rodentia > Aplodontiidae > Aplodontia > Aplodontia rufa. Next base: position 18,454 of record PVKS010004768.1, read on the forward strand.
CTTCTTAGTGTGTGTTTGCAACATGCAATTTTAAGAATGAAGGAAAGAATTGAGAAGTATTCTGTTTTCCAAAGGAGGAAACCAACTAGAACAGATAGGCTAAGCCTGGCTCAATGCATATTAGCAAAGGGCAGGTTTTGAAATAAAACTGTCTTGGAATCTTGCGTCCTCTTCATGTTGCATTGCAGCAGACCCCAAAGTACTGCCAGGATGTAATGAAGGAACTTCACCAATAGAAAGTTCATCTGGGAGAGGAAAGAAAGAGTTTTATGAGAAAAAAATTGCTGTAGAAAAATAAAAATAAAAAGTTTGGAGGAAGAAATAGCAAATGAAATATAGATAACTTTAAAAGAGCATCATATAAGGCTGCAAGCATGTCAATCCATACTGTTTATTTTAAGCAAGTTGGTGACATTTAGAGAGAAGTAAGGGTTCCTGCAGTTTTCAGTAGGTGGTCAGTTTGACATTTCTGTGTAATATCTCACTGGTCTAATAAAATCTGTCAGTTCCTGCTGGTTCCATTTTCATTTTATTCTTTCTGTTCATTTTAAAGCAACAATTTAGTAAATCACAGTATATAGGCAAGTGCTAAAGTCAAGTGTTCATATACACTAAAATATTTTAAGGCTGAATTTTTTTTTACATAACAATGGAAAAAGTGTGAGTAATTTTGCCAAAACTCTGCACTGTTTTTTTTTTTTTTAATTTTCACTGGTCAACATTTAAATATTCAGTTTATCTCCAATAAAACAAAAACATATTTTAAAATAAGCCCCACAATTATTATCAAAACAGATTCATGTATCTTGGCAACTAGAAAATAACATGGACATCTGTTACTGGCAAAACAAACCAAAATAAATTGAATTCTAGTGAATGTTGCTATAATTTGGTAATTAATTGATATTTTAAACTACGAATTTGCACTACCTAACATCAGCTGGACCTTTGTAATTATGTCCTATTAGCAGCATGTCGAGTCAACCCACAGATCTCTTTCATTAATGTTCCAAAAATCAAAAACACTGAAAAATAGATACACCATTCTACCCAGTGTTATTTTTCCTGAAAATTACTCAGTCTCCTGCATTTATATGAGCATAGTTGTAATCCAGTTCTTTTACTTTTCTTATTATCTCCTCTGCATTTAAATTCCTTTTGGTTACTTCTTACTGAGGAAGTATTTCTGCTTCCTAATGTATGTTTAGCATCTCTCTTTGCTCTTGATTACATTATCAGTCCTAGAATATTTTAATACTGTCTTTTTGAAGTGTAATTGAAATGTCCTCAACACTGCCTCTGTTTGTGGGTGCTAGAACTATGGAAGCAATTCAGTTTATTCCCTTCCAAGTCCAGGGATTTGCGGAAGGATCTTGCTCCTTTCCTCTACTTTCAGGTTTCCCCCTGGTTTCCCAGAACCTTATCCTAGAAGAAAGGCAGAGTTCTTTTTATTTTTAAATTTGATTAGAAGTCTCTTTATTTTAATTTTCACTTTTTTCTAGTTATTGATTTATTTCTTTGTAGTTATGCTAATATAAACTACTAGAAATTATTGAATATTACTATTGCTTTAAAAATAATCAAAGTAAGTAACACACATCTAGATAATATACTGTTATGCACAAATTGAAATATTAACATTGCTTTGTGTGACATGGATTTTTAAAGTGCGATGCATGTCATATATACAGAAAAGTGAAGTGAAGAGGATAACATCATAAAACACGTCACCTTTGAGCTCTATCAAGGTTTGCCAGTTTTGAAAGGCAGTATTCTTTTTTTTTTTTTTTTGGACAAATAAAAGGGTTTGGATTTATTCTGAGTGCAGGGTAAGCCATGAAGGAGTGTTAAGTAGGCAGAAGCATAGAATTTTTTAAAAAATTTTTATTAAGGACTTGAATTTGTTGTACAATCATAAATGCATATAAAGTAATAATATGATATGCATTTGTTCCTGAACCAGAATTATCCCTACATTGCCCACACCTCTCTTGATTCTTCTATAAAAGTGATATAAATAGATGCATAGAATTTTTTTTTTATTTTTGAACAACCTTACAAGATTTTAACAAAATAATATAAAATGTGTATATATTCTGGATATTGTTCTTAACTGATGTTTCCATTCCCTAACAGGAATGGTCTTGTTAGGTTAGAGAGGAACCAAACCCACCTCCTTCTCAGGTAGAATAAACATGATCAACAATACTATAAGGTATTATTTATCTCTTAAAACATTTTTATGAATAAACTCAATGTTATGATTCTTCAGGGCTTTGAATTTTCTATTCTCAATACTCCTGTTTTTCCTTCTTGATAATCATTGTTTTTATAAATCAAGATTTCACTGATTATTGGTGAAATGGGCTGCATAGGTTTATTTGAAAGGCAAAGCTTTACATTAACCGTTTTCTTTGTTCTTTATTCCAGCCATAGGAATCTTAATTCTCTCCAAGGCAATGGTATTTGAACTTGAATGAAGGAGAGTCACTACTCCTATTTGTGCATAAGAAAAGGAGTTAATCTACTTTAAAATATAATTACAATTTATATTTTAAATTAAGTGTACCTCTGCTCTATTTTTATTCAATTCTTCTTCCTTTTATGCTTAAAGCATTCTTATAAAATGCCTCAAAAAGGATGGATAATAACAAAGACAAGACCTTCAACTTCTTAGCCAAGAAAAGCATTAAAGCATTAACTATTTCTTTCCAACATTCTAACTATGTTGAAATGAATCTGTTTCTTGGTTACATTCTCCATCTCTCATCTTCTTCAGCATACCCCTAGAAAACTCCTTTTTTTATGTTTTCACAATTGATATTTTAAACCAACATGATAATATGCATGTCTTTCCTCTGAATTTCTCTACCACTGTTCTAGCAAAGAAATATCCACATCCAGATTTGCTTATACTGAAAAATTTCCTATGAGGTAAGAGGTTTCTCCTTCTAATCAAATTAATTTCTGTACTTATCATTTTGCTCCCATGAACAATACCCAATCATTTCTATCTCCAAAACGTTTCTGCCTTCGATTTTTTTTATTTTTTTCCTCTGTATCTTCAAACTCTCTAGCTCTCTCTATAAGCTCTTTAGCTTTTATATATAAATAGATGAAAGTCTTTATAAAAACATGATTTTACTCAATCCAAGGCTTTGTCCAAGGTATTGTTTTAGCTTTCCTTCTTTGATACTATTAAAAAAAAACACTTTCATTCATTGCTTAAGTAGATATTTATTATCTCTTACGTACCGAAACACTATTTAAAGCAGTAAAAATACACAGTGAACATGACAGAATACCCACATCTTGAAGCATGCCAATGGGTAATAGGTATCACAGAGAGAATCGAAAGGAGGAGAAGGGCTCAGTTTGCCTGGGCAGCATTGTGAAATGGAGAGCTTACAGATACCTCTCTGAGAAACCTCTTCAACAACATCACAGAGTCAAATCTCTAATCCCCACACACTGAAACTCTAGTTCTGCTGGGACATCCTCTTGCCAAAGACAGGAAGAACTTCTTTAGCTTCATAGTCTCTTCCTTCTCTGATTGTCTGAACAATGGACATGCTTATTTCCTTGGATTTCGTTACTCCTATGTCATGACTCTCTTACTTTGTATTTGCCTGCCAGGTCACCTTTTCTGTCTGTTCTTTTGTTTGACACCTAAATAGTTGAGATCCCCAAATTTCTTCCTTCAATTCTTCTTTATTATTCTTCTTTTCAGTTAATTTATAGGCTTCTTTCACTTTGAAGACTTTAATGGTATTATACCAGTTTGATCATTCCCAAACCTAGCAGTATAGCTAAGGTAGTATTACCACAGAAGCTCTAGGAGTATTTTGTATTTTTTGTAGTGGTAGTAAAGTAGCCAAAATGTTGGTTAAGGAGAGACTGTGAAGAAAGCACATACACAAACCCCACACATTGCCATTTTATGTTCTCCCTTATTAGAGAACAAAAATTTGCTTCAAAGACACCAAACAACCCAAAATGTTAATTTTGCATTTGGGTTTTAGCCTTTTCTAGTTTGGAAACAGTTCCTATTAACTCTTATTAATTCAGCCTTACATAATATTATGTTGTATACAATGTTCGTGAGACATTCTTGAGTGATGGATTTTTGTCCACCTGAATAAGGAAGACCTTTCTAAATAATTAAAGTCCAAAGTGATTTCTCTAAGGTACCATTTTAGGATGTCTTTTAATTTTGGTTATGTTTCTTTGGCCTTTCTTTGCAAATAATGCTATGTGTTTTGTTATACTCTAGGAATTTTCTTACTTGTAGAATTGCCTTAAGGTATCTCATTAGCATCTTTGATTCTGGCATTGTAATGTGAAAAACTGAGCTTTGTATCTCTGCTAATATAAAGGATATAAATTTTACCCTTGCTACTGCTAAATAATTCTTAGCCAAGGGCTGAGTAAGTGGTCATATTTCTAATTTCCATAATGTTTTCAAGGGCCTAAATTATTATTTTAGTGACATAAAAATAATAGGTTAATCCTTTCATTAGATTAAAATCATGAAACACAAAAGAGGTAAACATAACTTTAATCTTAGTAGAACTTGTAAGCCTCAGTCGGCACATACATAGGAACATAGGTAACACTGTAAGATGAGTAGACAAGAGAATGAGGTAATGCTTGTCTTTGAAAGCTTACTAACTTGCTCAGAGTCACAGATTAAAACTTCCCCATTTACTTCTCCAAAACATGACAATAATTCAGAAATTGTGTTAGCTTTTTGTTGATATGACAAAATACCTGAGAAGATTTATTTTGGGTCTTGGTTTCAGAGGTTTCAGTCTGTGGTCACTTGGCTTCATTGCCTCTGGGTCTGTGATGAGGCAGCACATTATGATGGGAGGATGTGGTGGACAGAGCCGCTCACCTCCTAGTGGATAAGAAGCAGAGAAAAATTAAAGTATTCATGGACAAAATATACTCTTACAGGACATGCACTAGTGACCTACTTCCTCCAACAAGACCCCACCTTCTTCAGCTTCCACCACCTCTCAACACCATCATCATATTATTAACCCATCTTTGACTTAATCCACTGATGAGGTTAGTTAACCCTACCCCATCCAAACATTTTCCAAAAGTCCCAGCTCTGAACATGCTGCATTGGGGATCAGCTTTCAATACATGAGACTTTGGGGGATGTCCTATCTAAGCTAAAATATGATTCCAAGAAACGACAAGCAATTTGATGTAGATAAGGTATTACAGAGCATCTAACCTTTATACAAGACTCAACTTGCCTAATTTCCTATAGACGAAAGAAAAGGTACTCAAAATTATAGACATGTAAGTAGTTAATATAAGGAGGTTTTCCACAGGAAAAAAATTTTCTCAGTAGAAATATACATTGCACTATATGACTTTCAAAATAGGGCTGGCAAGAATTAAAGTGTTTAAGAGTCCATGTTTCTTAGTATTCTAAATAACTAACAATATTTACTTAGTTTTAAAATTTACAGTTTTTCTTTTTAATCTTGTTTTCTCCATATATTATTCCTAGAAGGAACACACTAAATTATAAGATAAATAAAATTGTCAAACTGTATTTTGCTTTTGGGGAAGTGGGGAGGTAAAATCAAAACAATGAAATAAACACTGCCTTCGTATGAGAACATTTTGGTAAGGTTAAAAAAGATAGCTTTATTTCTTAAAGAACAAACAAAATGTCATTTAGCAAGACTTGAATGATATAAACTTTAAGACAGAGATGATACATTGAGAATTCAAATATTGAAAATGTTTTAAGCCACAGGAATTTCTAAAAATAAAATAATTTTTAAAAATATTGAAATAAAACAAAATATTTTAAAGTGACAATCCCATTGCTATCTCACAGCCTTGAAATTATTACTTATACTGATGCAGAAATCAGAATTTCAAATATTACTAAAACAGTAGATGACATATTCTTATTCACAGACTTAAGTCAGAAACCTATTATTGATCCCAAGGGGTGCTTCAAAATTAAACTATTATTTGCTATTTGACTTTTTCATTATTTGAAGATCATGGATCCTTAACTATGTAGTGATATTTCATGAGAAAATTTCCAGATCACTCCTTTATTAAAACATAGATCCTATTTTGGTAGCAGTAATGTAATGCATACAAAGTTATTAGGAAGGACTATTCCCTGGGGAGGGGGGAACATAGAGCCAATGGTGGCATGAAAACATGCATTCACTATGAATTTGGGATCACACTCCACATTTTGACTTCTGATTGGATATGCCATAACTGATATTCCATTCCAGTGTTTGAAACTTTTACTGGACTTCAACCTTCTTCATATTATTGTTATTCATCCTAAATGACAAATATGGGGTTTACTAATTGGTCCTGTGCAGTTAGCAAGTCACATTATACATGCATGTTTTCTTTGGGATTCTGCTTTGATACATGATAGGACATTATCTCAATTTTCATTTTGCTTGGCATTTCTTTTAGTTGTTTCCTTTATAGTTGTCTGCCTTACCTTAAAACTATGTGCACTTGTATGAGTTGCCCCAGTAGTATGTGGCTGCCCTATATATAACCCATCTCCTCTCATTCCAAGTAAACAAGTTAGTAGCTTTCTATAATCTTTATCAACTTTCTGACCAGTTATTTGAAATGTTTGACAGATGCTCAAACATAGGTAAAGGGCTATGCATTTTCAGCTTCAAGAATAATCTGAGAGGTTGGCCTCATAGAGATGCATAATATTTCTGTTATATACCATTTACTGTGAGCTTTAAGAATACCCTCCCCTGTGAGCCTCACTTTAGTTTTCTGAGAGATGAGATAAAGGATAAAACCGTTGTGAGGCTTAAATGCATTATGTGTAAAATGGTTAGAATGACATTTACTAATATTAGTTTCTTATGCTCATCTCTAACCAAATTGCCACACTACTGAAATTATGGAGCGGCTAATGAAAATAATAAAATAATGACTAGTATTCAGAGATAGATTTATACCATGAATATGATGAAAATTATTCTTCAGGATTTGTTGCTTATGTGGATCTCTTAAGGGTCATGCACTTTTGATAAAATTTTCAAAAGTAGTGTAATAATTTCCATCAATTGATGACATGATCTTTTTTCTGTATGAATTTTCCTTTTATCACACTCCACTGGTATTATGCCTGGGGATTGACCACAGGCATTATTGGGATTCAGTTAAGAGGCAGTTGAGTTAAGGATATATGGAGTCTGAGTTTAATAGGTTACAGTTAAATGGTTCATGATACGTCTGATTTATAGCTAAGTTATTGTTGTGTCCCCCTTATGAATAGTTTTTAGAATTCTTCTATTGGTCACCATGCAAAGCTACTGGGTCATTCTGACAAAGCCAGAAGTTGTACTCAAATATGAACTTATTCTATGTCTGTTGGCACCAAAAAATTGTGTGTGGTAGAGGAGATTCAAACTGAAATGTGTAAAGCAGGAAGCTGGTTGGTATCAAGTTTTCTAATCACACAGCATAAAATTACATTGATAGGTCTTATCAACTCCTTGTTAAATTATCAGTAACTTAGTAATAACAAAATATAGTTTAATCAATTATAGTTCTGTGTTTTATAGAGAATATGATAAGTAACTTTGATATGAAAGGACAATTAAGTAGCATGCAATCAAAAGCATATATGTGTTTTAGGCAATTAATTAACACACATTATTTTTCTAGACATGTATGGTATTTGTCAGCTTCTTAAATCTTGTAGTTATTTCTGACTTTCTTACATTCTATACAAATAATGGAGATATTTGTAAAATTTATTCTTTTATTTTAAAATATTTCTCCAAATTATGTAAAATTTTAGCACATAAAACCCAGATTCACTCAGATTAACAGTTAATGACTGATTTTATGACTCTTTTGGGCCAGACATTTATTTTTGCTTTTTTTAGTGCTTGTGATTGAACCCAGGGTCTTCTGCATTCTAGATAAGTGCTCTAAAACTGACTACAGCCCTGACTTAGTGTCATGTGTTTTAAAGAGCTATGAAGGTAAACATCACATTTTACAAATGTACATGGTAAAACAGTTTCATATGTAAGGAAACTGGATTCTCAGGTCTTTATCTGAACATGACAATATTGATGATTTTTAATTTCCTGAATCCCTTCTTCTGCTTCCCTGCGTTCTAGCCCACACTCATCTCTTTTTCTCTCTTTGAGCATAACTGTGATTTTTAAATCTCTATGTGACACTCTAGTTTTTTCTTTTATATTTTGTTTCTCTTGCCATCTGCTACTCTGAGGAATTATTTATAACTTAATCTCTTCATTTAAATCTCTGATCCCTGTTTTAAGCACCACCCATGCACTCCTTTATATTTCGCTTTATCAGTTCTCGAACCTCATAAGACACTACATTCATCCAGGGAAGTTTTAAAATTTCTCCATACCCGAGTAGCACCCCAGAGTAATTAAATCAGAATCTCTGATGGTATGGTGAAGGCATCAATATATTGAAGGGTGAACCCAATGGGTAGGCAGGTTGGAGAAAAATGGCTTAGTTGAACCATATATGCTTTCGATTTGGAGTGAAAACAGAAAATGTTTTCCTGAAAGGAAAGAAAGCATGCTAGAAGAAAAACATGCAGAGAACAGAAGCCAATGGACTGCAAAAGAATACCTAAATAGCTACCGGATAGAATAAAAGTAGAATGTGAATTTGAATTCTAACTTTACCAGATATATGAGTCAGAGAAGCAATTAAATACTATTCAATCTCAGGATCCTTGTTTATTTTTACAGGTAAAATATGCACCCCAGAATTGGTTGTGAAAATTAGAAATAACAAATGTAGCCCATGGGTTAGCACATGCCTGTAATTCCAGCAGCTAGGAAGGCTGAGGGGATAGGATAACAAGTTCAAGGCCAGCCTTAAAAATTTAGTGAGGTCCTAAGCAACTTAGACCCTGTCTCAAACAAACAAACAAGAAAGGGCGTGGGGTGAGGTGGGGTGGTGGCTCAGTAGCTAAACACCCCTGGGTTCAATCACCAGTAACAAAACAAAACTTTATAAAAAAACAAATGTAAAACAACTTTTGATTAAAATTGATACTACTGTTATTAATTACAAAAGCTTATAGTATATAGTTTTTGCTTCAATACAGTTGTAACTCTCAAAGGTTGTTTATTCTTTAATGATAGATTTCTCCAAGCTGTCTAGAACTTTCATCTTGTTCATTGCTGTAATCATAGTTCCTAAAAAAAAATGCTAGATTTGGGCTACCAATATTACTGACAGGATGAATGTCATATAGCTTAATCTCATTAGTTTAAAATAAAAGGATGATTCTAGGTTATATATTTTACAGTCTTTTTCTAGTACTTGACAAATATCCATAACAAGACTAGTTGATGCTGTGTCACGTACTATTCTAATAACTTTATAAAATTAGTATTTATAATCCTATGAATTAGGGTTTAAGATTATTTCTATTTAGAGGAAAGTGAAGGACAGAGAGATTAACTCATTCATTCATGTCACACAGGTATAAATAGCAGAGCAGTATAATTATCATATTTACTTTTCTTAGAGAAAGTATTGTTACTTTGGAAAAATGATGTTATTAATTTTTACTTGGGGGTGGAGGGAGTTACTTATTGGTTATGGTGCTTGCCTGGCATGCGCAAGGACCTGAGTTAGAACCCCAGCACCATGTACACAACAAAGTGTCAGAGCAACAAAGACCACATGAAAAACTAAATAAAGTTGATTCTCTCTTTCTCTCGATCTCTCACTGTCCCTCTCTTTCCTATGGAAATGGAAAGAATTATGGACTATGATTCCTCGGACGGGGGACTCATATCCGGAATCTACAAAATCCTCAAAAACCTCAACTACAAAAACACAAACAACTTAATCAATAAATGGGCCAAAGAGCTAAATAGAAACTTCTCAACAGAAGACATTGATCAAGCCAATGAATACATGAGAAAGTGCCCTAAAACACTAGTAATCAGAGAAATACAAAAGAAAACTACTGTAAGATTTCACCTCATAGGGGCTGGAGCGGTGGCTCAGCGGTTTCTGTGCTTGCCTGGCAAGCACTAGGACCCGGGTTCAAACCCCAGCACCACGTACACAACTAAGTGTTGGAGCAACTAAGGCCATGTGAAAAACTAAATAAAGTTGTTTCTCTCTTTCACTGTCTCTCTTACTGTCCCTCTTTCTTTAAAAAAAAAATAGGTTTCACCTCATGCCAGTCAGTTTGGCAAAAATGAAGAAAATAAATAATAATAGATGCGGAGAGGCTGTGGAGAGATAGGCACACTAACACACTATTGGTGGAGCTGCAGACTGGTTCAGCCCCTTTGGAAAGCAGTGTGGAGAATCCTCAAAAAATTAAGGATGAGACCACCATATGATCCTGCTATTCCTCTCCTGGGTATTTTTCCAGGGGATTTAGAATCAGCACATTATAGTGACACAGCAATATCTATGTTCATAGAAGCTCAATTTACAATAGCTAAATAATGGAAACAACCCAGATGTCCCTCACTGGATGAATGGATCCAAAAGCTGTGGTACATATATACCATGGAATTTTACACAGCAATTAGAAACAATGATATTGCAGCCTTTGAAGGTAAATGGATGGCTACGGAAGAAATGATGCTGAATGAAATCAGCACAACCCAGAAAACCAAGGGTTGAATATCTCCACTCATCTGTGGAGGCTGGATCCATACCCTGGCCATTGAGAAAGTGGTCTATTTTCAGGTGTAAAATCCAGATATTGTGTAATGTTACACAACCTAATACTTTTTTTTAGAGATGTTGTGGGAAGGGGAAGGGAGGGATAAGGGTGGGTAACTGGGGGTCACCCTTGGGGGTAAATCTAATCTTCAAAATCTATATACATTATATATTATTTTCTTAAAAATTTGTATGATTGTTCAACAAATAAATTTCTCAATAAAAAAAGAAAAAATTAAATTAAAACTTTTTTTGGATTACACTAAAATGTACAGACTCAAATCAAGGTAGTAACCTGTTCATGTATTCTGCTTCTGGATGCAATAATAAATTTGGACTCTTTTCCTTTTTAGTTCATTAAAGAGATAGCAATCATATTTAGAAGTCTTTACATTAGAAACTTTAAGTTTTTTCTTTTAAAAATGTTTATTGCATGTAAGATATTTGCTAAGTAAGAGTTCATGTCATTTGACATTCTCCTAACAAGTAGAGATAGGAAGATGTATGCCATGGATTATGTAATTTAATTTCCTCTGATTCTTTGGAAGACAAAAATCAGGTCAAGATAAAACTTCTCTGTACAACCACAGAACTCAGGCAAACATCACTTGCATTTTTAACCTTTAAATCATAATAAGAAAAGTCTTTTTCATGTCTTAAGTTATTTTCAGATGGATTAGTAAAAGGATTGATTGTCTTTTAAATGATATTCTTTTTTCCAGGTTAATGTTATAATCATTTTTATGATTTGGGGGCAAAAATGCAAGTTTTTTATCTTGTCTTTGTTATGTTTCAGTTGTATGGATATAGCCAAATAAAAACATTATAGAATTGAAGAAATATTGTCATGTAGCTGAGTGGAACATAGTTGAAATTCCAAGAAATATTAAGGAAATGGTTGCCTATTCTTAATAACATAAATGTTTGTCCATGATGAATGCTAGTTGCTTTTGGTGATGAACCACTGGCTCATGTAAAATTTGGAAAAATGAAATGGCTCATCTCTCTCTTTCCAGCAGCAGATGTTTCTCTGCTAGTATTGAAATAAACATTTCTGTTGGAAACATTTGTCAGAATAACATGTCTATAATTGAAATGAACATTGAGGATATTAGAATGTGCCAATTAGGGCAAAATACTCAATTACTGAAAAAAATGCTATTTTTAAGAGACTTTAAGGTAAAATTTTAATTATAATTCTCAGTTAACAATAACACTGTGAAATGTCTTTGGTAGAGTATTCCAGCCCATATTATCTAAGGCAGCTATTTTTTTGTGATATTTGATTTGAACTGCTAAACATATCTATTTATGAATTATTTATGCATGTTGCCAAACAATATGGCTAGTTCCTCATTTTGCATAGTTTCGATGCAGTGTAATAAGGAGCTAAAGCAGTATTTATGAAGAAAGTATAGGAGAAGTATTTAACATTGTGGAAAGTAAGACTTAAAAATAGTAGTGCTTTTCTGCAGAAATAGTGCAGAGTCCTGCACTAGAAAAAAATATATTTTTTTAAAAAAGGATTTTTTATATGTGGAAATATATTTGGATTACTTTAACCAGTTCATTGTATCCTATTGGTAAAATATATAGTTAATGCTTATGAAGATTAATTTAACATCAATAAACTATAAAATTACACCTACTTTTGTCTTAAAACTACCACAGTATCATAAGAAGTTATTTCTTTTTTTCTTTTCTTTTTTGAAGAAAAAAGTAAAAAAGAGAGACAGAGAGAAAGAAGAAAAAAAGAATTAACTTCATTTATTTTTCATATGGCCTTTGTTTCTCTGACACTTAGTTGTGTATGTGGTGCTGGGATTCAAACCCGGTTCCTCTCACATGCCATGCGAGCACTCTAATTCCTGAACCATGGTTCCAGCTCATAAGAAGTCATTTTATATTTTGAATTTTTCATATGCTTGAACCTTTTCAAAATAATGACCCATTTTCAAGCTTTACGGTCACTTCTATGCTGCTTATGGTTCATAATATAATTCTTCACCTTTCAATCATGCAAAAGACACCAGAGATTATTCTGTGCTTGTCTTTTCTCTGCGGCACATAAGAAGACTATATTATATTTCCCAGCCTCTCTATAATTTTGCCCAGTGGAATGTGGGAAAGAATGATGGTATATCACTTCAATCTCAGCTTCAAAAATCTTCCAAACACAGTACTTGACTCGCCTAATCATTATTTACCAACTGAATAGAGATACAAGATACATCAAAGCCACGTGAGGTAAAGAGACCCCTCTTAATATAGTAATATGAGGTGCTTCCCAGAAGAAATATCTGGATCAGAACAAGGAATATGTTTTTATTTCATGACATTATTAAGATGTTCAGACTTGTTATTAGAGTAGCTCATTTGCATTATTTATCCTATTTCAGGCACATAGGTTAGATAATTATAGATGATCACCTTGGTCTTCATCTGTATATTTTGATGGTATTTTAAATTGTAAAGTTTCCAAACAGAATCTTAGTATTCTCAACCAATCAATTCTCCTTTACAACATTTCTGTTTTCCTGTTAATAGCATCATCATTCTAAAAGTTAGTTGTCAAAAAAGAAAATATGATGCAATCTATTTTGGGGTTTGGGTGAGACTGGGAACCAGAGGCATTTCAGCATCTGAACGGGGAGAATTAATTCTTCTGTTGAGGTTGGGTACATTCAGATATGTTCTTACATGTATCATTTGGCAGCAAAATCAAATTCTGTATAATAATGAACCATGTTTCTGTAATAATATATATTAATTTGATCTCAGAAAGGTGGCTAGCTAAGGATATAGTAAGCTCCCCTATGCTGAAATGTAACAGAATTCAAGTCTTAGAGAGTATTGTATTACTGCATCCTTTCAAAATTCATTAGAAAAACCAGTGTTACGGAAACTATCTGGACACACATTTCCCAAGTTCACGGCAGTGATCACTCACATGGGTACCGCTGGGTAGTAACATATGCAAGAAAGACACTAATCACATGTGTCACGCCATCTCTGCAATTGTAGATGAAGTACATAATTGTTTTTTTCCCTCTCAAATTATCAAAGGAATAGCTCCAGACATACTTATTATAAAGAACTGGTGAGTTTCTACCACTGTGGCAGGGTTGGCAGCTGTACTACCGTTGTTAGGATGCCAAATCCCAGACATGGCATGATTAAATCCAGTGTCTAATCATTTTGTTATAGTAAATTCACAAAGCAGTCTGATTATAGCATGCCCTTTCTTCATGGTGGTACACGTGTTATACATTTGCTATGAAATTACTAGTGTGAATTTGTAACCAAAATATATTGTTTACAAAAGATGATTCTCCTACAAGCTTTCTTTAAAAAAAAAAAACAAACCCTGATTTATATATTCTAGTAATATTTTTGGTAAAATCCATGAAATTAATTGGATCTTTCACTATTTTACTGTTAGCATTTTTTCTCTTATTGAACTATAATTTAATTTTTTTCAGGGTTTTCTTTCTTACTATAAATTTTTTATATATAAGAGGTAAAAGTCTTCTGTTTAAAATTAGAATGCTTAAAAACATATAGGGCATATTAATTTATTTCTCTAATGCAAATATTAGAGTTGTTTAACATGTACATATTAACAAGTTTGAAAAATAGATTCTGTGGCTTTAGGCAAAATGGAAAAAATATTTAGAGGTATAAATTATTTTAATATCTTGGCCAAGAAGATATATAGAAACATTTTTAGAAAATATATTAAATTGTTTTATTTATTTCTGCATACCACATTAATGGGCAATAGAACATATTTATTAAATTCTCTTGACATGTAATATACTAAATAAATCATTAAATTTGGGCTATGAGTCTACTGCTATAGAGCTTTTTGTTATGAATAACAGTATATTTGCCATAAATATCCTCTTCTAGCTCATTTCTACGTAAGAAAAACACATCTAAAATTTTATTTCTACTTTTCCTTTGAGGCAATTTTCTTTCTCTGTTTTTTCTTTGTATTAAAATGTCACTATGAGGAATCCAAAATAGTCAATGAGAGATTACAATGGTGATTTCTAGGGCCTGGGGGAAGAGCAAATGGGGAGATATTAGTAAAAGGTTCAGTTTTAGTTATGCAGGATGAATAAGTTGTGGAGATTTATTTTACAAGAGGGTGCCCATAATTAATGATATTATTTACTTGAAATTTGCTGAAGGGGTAGCGCTGTATGTTCTCCCCCACCACGCACACACAAAGAGAACTACATGAAGTGATGGGTATGTTGGGTAGCTTGATATTGATGATCATTTCACAATGTATACATAAATAATTATATTGTACATCTCAAATATAAATTTTAAAATTTTTAATCATATGTCATTAAAGCTGGGATAAAGAGTCACTGAGAGTTGCTGAGAGGTGAAGGAAAGAAAATTTGGAATCCTGTTGATGCTGTTGATGCTCACAGACACATGTGAGCAGAGTCTATTTTAAATTATTGACAAATATTCCAGAATGTTGTCCCCAAATCCTGCCATTTAGTTTCTATGTAGAAATTCCACTGCACATTAAGAAGTTCAGTATCTCCCCACTTATCTGCAAACACTTTCATTCTTCTTATTCCTATGAATTTTGTTATTTTAGAATTATTCCCCTTATGGGTCTGAGCAGTGGCTCTATGGTTACAGTGCTTGTCCAGCATGCACAAGTACATAGGTTCAAACTCCAGCACCCATGTATACAACTAAGTGTCACAACAACGAAAGCCATGTGAAAAACTCAATAAAAATTGATTCTGTCTTCCTCTCTCTCTCTCTCTCTCTCCCTCTCTCCCTGTCCTTCTCTCTTAAAAAAAAGAATTATTCCCTTTATTAAATTATGAATTCATCCTGGTTTGCAAGATCAATTTTGACTCTTCCTTCAGTCCCAGCATGATATATTCAACTGGCCCCTCAGCATCTCTATTCGGATGGAAAAATGTGACACCTGCCCCAAGCCTGAATATATCCACATCTCAATAACAGGCACTACCAGGTACCTAGTTTGTTAGTCCTCAAACCTAGATGCCATTCTTGTGTCTTTGCACTATCATGCTTCAATCCAATCCATCCATAAATTCTGTTATCAGCCACCTTAGGAGGTATTAATGTTCTGACCATTTATTTTATTTTCTCTGCTGCCATTCTAGTTCACATTTCTATCTTCTGTGGTTTGAATCTCTCCACTGGACCCCTAAATGGTCCTACCTTTTTGTATTCTTACTCCACTTATAACCTCTTCACACAGCAACTGCAGTGAGCATTATCATATGGAAAAATGTCAATGAGTTCACACAATAATTTGAATAAAATCTGACATTCCAAGGATGTTATCAAGGCCCTACATGATTTTCCCTGGCCTCTACTTCTAGCTCCTACCCTTTCCTCTTTTTTTGCTAACTCAGCTGTAGCCTTAGTGTCTTCTTGCTTTATGTATTTATTTTTTATGTTTATTTGTGCAGCACTGGGGATTGAATTCTGGGCTTTGTGTATGCTAGATGAGCATTGTACCACTGATCTCCATCACAGCCCTTCATGCTATTTTATTTTTTAAATGTTCACACTTGGTCCATCCTCTAGCATTGACATTTGAGTTTTTCTGTTTTGTGTGCCAGAATATATTGTCCTCAAATCGAAGGTTTCTTCTCAACCTTTATTTTCTGTTTAAATATTTCCCTATCACTCAACTTCAGTCATTACCTAATTCCTTATAAAATTTTTCAGCAGCTCTTCCCATACTTAATATTGAGCTATATTGGCTTTTTATTTTCTGTCTTACCTATTATATAACTTAATTCTGTGAAGCAGGATTGGAATTGTTGCAATATCACTATTATCTAGAAAAGTTTTAATAAATATTTGCTAAATAAAAAATGAAGAGAGCTAACTTGATTTAACTAGTTGGTAATGGTTCTTTGCTAAATTCCATTTAAAGTATAATTTTTTTCTACCTCTGCATTTTTTGAATAAATAGCATCAGGGAACTATAGTACATAGCTCTTATTTTACACCATTATTTTCTTAATAAACTATGGTGACCTGGTGACCTCATCTCTTACTCAGCTACTAACTAGCTTTCTTCTGTTGGAGAGGTAATTTGCTGAGCAGCAGGCATAGCAGCACTTTTTTTCCTAAAAGAGAGAAAGTGAGAGAGAAAATATCTTTTTTCATCTGGTTTTTGTTTTTCTGACACTTAGTTGTGTATGTGGTGCTGGGGTTTGAGCCCAGGTCCTCGAATGGCACTTTACCTGAAACTACCACTCCACCTCCTATACCAGCAATTCTTAGACTTGAGCATGTGTGGGAATTGCCTGGAGGTCTTACAGAACAAAAGTGGTGCAATACCAGTCCCAGACCTTCTGATTTGGTATGCCTGGCATGGGGCTAGAGAATTTGTGTTCTCCAGTAGCTCTCCTTGAGTCTGCTAGAACTGTGACCACAATTTCAGGCTCATGTAATAAAATGTCTGAATGCGACCATCTCCTTCCCTTATGTTTTCATTCCAGTGGGACCTGGTAAAACTGGAATGAAAGTTTGATAGACAAAAGTACAAGGAATTGACCTGGAGCCCCAACTAATTAGCTGTGCTTCCAGGGTGGAAAAGAGAAGAATTGCCAGGAGACATATTCTAAAGAGTTTTCAGAGCAATATTTCCAAGCTTAAATTTGACAAGCTGAGATAGAAAAGGCACTGAAAGAAGGAGAAGAGAAGGTCAGGAAGGGATATGGAACAATTGAGATGCTGACATGTGTAGAGATTTTGAAAGTACAGGTAATGCCTGAAATGTCTGCGGGATCCAGGTAATGTTGACTTGGAGAAGCTGGTGTTGCAATGAACTTTCTGTGGCATTTATAGTTTTAACTTTAGAAATGGTTATGAAGGGAAAAACAAAGACCCTAACACAAAGCAGGGATCTTCATCGTGTATAGAGGTTTTTGTATGATAGGCAGACCTCTAAAACCAAAATCTGTATTATTTTCCTAGCATTTTCATAATAAAGTACACTGTGGCTTGCACAATAGAACTGAATTTTATCATAGATATGCAGGCTAGAATTCCAAAATCAGGATGTTGGCAAGGTTGTGCTATCTCAAAGGCTCTAGGAAAGATACTTTTTTGTTTTGTTTTTTCCAGCTTCTCTGGTTTCTGACAATCCTTGGTGTTCCAATCTCTACCTCTGTGGTCCCATAGCTTTCTCCTGTGTCATATATTTCTCATGGTATTTCTGTGTCTTCTATCACTGTTATTATGAAAGTTCAGTTTAAAAACAAATCAGTTTTAGTAAGATATTATAAGTGTAAGAAGAACCAGATGAATCTTCCTTTCATTTTGGCCATAATTCTTGGAAGACTCACTTTTGGCAAATGAGATTTTATGATCCACTTGTTAATATATCAGTATTGTCTCATCAGCCTGGCTTACGTTCTTTTTTTTTTTGACTCTTGGAAAATTACTTCATTTTTCCAGGCCTTACTGTTTTCATCTGTACAATGGAAAACTCAGCTGAGCACTAAATATTTTTATATATTTTTTATTAAGAAGTTGAGTTGTATAATTGTAAATGCATATAAAGTAACAACGTGATATGCATTTGATCCTAAACCATAGTTACCCCCACATAACCCATACCCCAGTCTCTTGATTCTTCTATATCATGCCCCTACAACAAATATAAATGTCCACGTGTATGTATATACGTATACATATGTACAAGATTGTGAATTTTATTGTTTATCCTTTCAGTTATATAAAGTAGAGAGTTTACAATTTTCTGTCACAGCTATCAGACATAGAGTCTTAATTATCACATGTAATAAACTAATTGATAGAAGTTTGGAATCTCCTCACATTTCAAGAATTGGTAACAATAACCATGAGCTTTCATTTAGTTAACGCTTGTTAGGTGATTGCTATAGTTCTAGTTTTTATATGTTAATGAGATGAATTAGTGTATCTTTGAAATAACTGCCTACTCCAGATGTGTTATTCTAATCCCAGAATGGTTTTAACTGCTATATTTAAGGATGAGAGAATCAATACATGAGTCAATGGAATGGAATGGGAAAAATATATCTTTTATTCTGATTACTGTTTGGATATTCTTGAAATAGAAATAGTAATGGGTAGGTGGTAATCCATTCTATTTTCATTGCTTGCTGTGTTTATCACATTTATATGTATCTTATATAATCTAATTCATATGAAACATGGAATTAAAAGGGGAGTATTTAAGGATATAATTTGTAATTTTTTTTGCTGAAATCAAAATAAAATATGACTTAATTTAAATATAACTTGGAATATATATGTGGATGTCTTTGTGTACAAAGAAATGCACATTTGCCTGTAGAAACCTCTAAGTTTAAAAAAATTATATTAGGCAAAGAGAATAATTTTTAATATTAGACTTTTAGTCATGGCAATAAGATCCGTTCTAGTATAAGCTATTTTGAGTGATTTCTGGTTTCTATCAAATATTGATTTTTTTTATTTAATAAAAATATTTTAAATATTGCAGAAAATTCTTCAACCAGAGCCATTTGAGTTTCACAGTCTGCCATTTGTATGTCAGAGCCTGTATTAGTTATTCATGGCTTATTGGAGAGTTGCGTTTTTGTGGGGTACAAACTAAAAAGGATTTGTTTTTTCTGATCAATGTTACTACTGTGCAATGTCAAATCTTACTTTCCTGAATGGTACCAAATTTTCTAATGACTTCTTGGGCACGTTCTATAACTTCTTTATACTTTTAAGATAAAAATATAGTCCAATTTACACTTCTAAACTGACAACCTCTCTTCATCAGAGCATAGACTTAGTTTTGGGGTCAAGTGACATGGAGTGGGGAAGTGTGATCTAACTTTCTTACTATCATTGAGTCACAGGGGAAGCTGTAGCAGGCTTTCCTGAGACATCTCCCCAACATCTACATTATGCTATCAGCACTGCTAACCACTTTGGGAAGAAATGTTTTGAGCTTTCAAGAGGAGTATTCTTTTTCTTTTATTGTTAATTTCTGTGCTTGCCTGGATAATGCTAGGTGACAGAAGTTTTTTTAATGAAGTATGTGGGTAAATTCTTTGGAGATTTTTTTTTGTTGTTGTTGTTGTTTTTTGAACATTACCACTATAAAGTTTATTGATTCATTATTATTTATATTAATTTGAAACTTACATACCTCTTATTATATGCTTGTTCCATGCTTGCAAATATTTAGTAACCTACTTATCTAATAATTGCATTAGGTAGCTGTTTCTGTTCCTTAAGAGAACTAAAGTTCACTAAAACTGAACAACTTGGCAGCTTACCACCTTGTTCACAGAGGAGGTAACTGGGGGACCTTGGGATTTGAGCACAGCTAGTCTAGGCCCAGTATCTGTGGGCTTAAGTACTAAGTTAGTTTGCCTTGATTTTATTGTCTGTGGTTTGAGATGACAATTTCATAGGACATTGGTAATAATTGTCTGGAGTCAAAAGTTTTGTAGATTAAAGGCACAATTTTATAGGTTTAGGAGTCATCAATATATGTTTTTGATTTTTGAGTTATACAAGTGAGATCTCTGAAGGTCAACTTGTGGGAAAATATAACATTTTAGAAAAAGTAAAGATGTAAAGGAAGATTTTTTTCAAAAGAGCAAAGGAATCAGAAGATTTAATGTCTACAACACACAGAGGCATGGATGCCTATGGATAAGCCAATAGCTGGTGCCCTTTCAAGCATTACTCTGTTTCTTATTTATTTGCATAGGTTAAACATTTGTATAGAGGGCCATTGGCAAAAAACATTGTCTTAGCAAACAAACCCTTTGAGTTAATATGACCTACCTCCACTAAATGCTGTTTAATAATGTAGTTTTACTTGGAAGTTAAATCAAAGCAGAGTTTCCCACAGACTCAAGCAACTTAAGTATTGTTTTATAATGAATTACTTAGGAGAAGTCTTGGATACTCCCCTTCCTTCTTCTAATGCTCAGTGACATGCTAGAGTGCTTTATGGATGACCTGAACAAGTTAACTGTCTGCCTGACCTGAGCCTCAGTTGAATTCCGAAGTCGCTGGAGCCAAAGATTGGAGAGTTTCTAATGGAAGTGCACAGTTTCAAAATGTTTGAATATGTCTAGTAGATTAAGAATTAGGAAATTAGATCCTGTAATTACCAGGCCATTCTGGTTTTGCAAGAGGGTATTAGGGTCATCCATTTCCTGGCTATATGACATGACACTATTAAAATTCGACATTTCAACAATAAATTGATTTTGAAATTTTCCTGGTATGTGATGTAAGATTTAGGTCCGGATTTATGTTTGTATAGATGCTTACCAGGTTTATATAAAATCTTTATAGAATGAGCCGTTTTTCCCTACTAACTTGAGATCTAAATTTATATTGAAGTATCATTGATATAATCTAAGATCTATTTCTGGATGCTTTTTTCCACTTCAGTGATCTATTGGACTATTAATGCACTATCTTGCTTTAATTATGGAAGCTCTGTAATGTACTTAACATTAGAGGGCTAGTGATCCTCATTGAAAAATTCTTCCTCATGAAGAATTTTCCTTGTAATTTATGTTCATTTTTATATGATCTTTAGAATAATTTATTTAGTTGAAAATATACTTTGCTATTGAAATCACATTGCATTATAAATTATTTGAATCTTCATTAATGTTTATAGTTAAAGACCTTTTGTTTTGTTTATTTACAGGCAAAATATCTTTTCTGTATTCTTCTAAATGGGTTTTGTTTCCCATTATATATTAGTAATGGTTATTGGTGGAAATAAATTTAATTACTAATTTTTTTTTACTAATAATTGATTGAGTTTTGACCAATAAAAATAACCCTTCAATATGGCTCAAACTATTTCATTTGAGAGCTATTTATTTATGTACATTGTTTTACTCTGTACTATGTGAGTCATTTCTTATAGAACAACTTCTGTGGATTCTTGGTTTTGTAGGTATTTAAGCACAGTCAACTGATAAATAGGCCAAATTACTTTCAAATTTTATATCTCGAGTTTCTTAAGTAAAACTATTATGACTACAAACTTAAGTGCGGCACTGAATAGTGAAAATTAATTACATGAGCTCAGATGAATGGATTTTAACATGCTAAGAAATCAGCTCCATTTTGAGTATTTTATATTTGTGGTGTTCATATTTATATATATTGTCATGACATTTCTCCTTATGCTTATTAATATACAATTAATAACTTAATTTTCATTAATCTTATTTAGGAATAAAATTTTCTTTAAAATATTTTTCTATAATCTGTTGGAATTCTGTATACATATATTTTATATTGCATTATTTCATTGTGTTTCATAAATGATATGAAATATATTTGTGTAGTGATCAACAGATTTTAGTATCTGTTATACTGGTTTGGAAAGATAAAATTTTTAAATCTATTGTCTATAAAAGTCTAAATAGCTCTGAGTTGACCTATTTATTGAGGATTTTGCTAATTTTAACCTTGCACTTATGGAGGTAGTGTTATTTACCATTATTTCTTCTATAGGAATGGGCCTCAGTTTTATTCATTCTGTTTAGGTATTAAAATCTATTTTTCTATTGAGATAGGTATTTATACAGATTCTTAAAATTCCTTTTTGTTTTTTAGTTCTTTTTCCTATTTTATGACTAGGTTGATTCTGTCTGACTATATGATTATTTTGTTTTGCGGTTTTTTCCACATTTTTTATTGGTGCATTATAGTTGTACATAATAATGAAATTTATTTATTGTTGCATATTCATACATGAATACATTACAACTATATAATTTGGTCAATATCCCTCCCTAACAATTCCTCCATCTCCTCCTCCTATGTAACTATACATTTTTCAGGTTTGTAAATAATTTCTGCTTTTTACATTCATACTTATTCCGTATGTTTTTCTTTGGCTTCATTTGTGATCTATTTTCTAACATTTAAAATCAGCTAGGCTATTTCATTCATATCCAATAATACAATTAATTATGAGATTTTTTGTACTGCTCTAGCTGTGTTTTACATGTGTTTAAGAATGTTTGATTTTCTTACATGATTAAAGAAGGTTTACTACTTTCTACTTAGTTAAATATTTTGGTTTTCTTATTTGGCTGCTTTTATTTATTTTTTCTTTATAAGATAATAGCATTTGTACCATGTTTATATTTTGCGATTTAGAGATTAGCTGAGATTCTGGTCATGTTTATTGTTTAATTAACACATGGGTAAGACATTCATCTTCTCTTTTCACAAGTGGTGTTCAATACATGTTAATGAGACCCATCACAGTCTCATTAGATCTTCTGTTTCTTTACTTTTGAAAATTATTTCTATTTTTATTTACTGACTTCCTGTTTTTTTAATTTGCTTTTTTACTTTTCATTAGCATGTGTTGATTGTACATATTAATGGAGTTCAGTGTGTTATTTCCACACGTGCACACGGTGTGCACTGACCAAAGCCTTTATACACCCTGGTCCCAACACCCACCCTTCCCATTATCTTGTAATCACTATTCTACTTTCAAGATTACCTTTTTCAGCTTTCACTCATGAGTGAGAACATGTTGTATTTGTTTTTCTGTGTCTAACATATTTCATTTAATATAATGTCCTCCATTTCCTTTCATTTTGCTATAAATTACAGGATTCCATTCTTCGTTATGGCTGAAAATATTTGTGTGTGTGTGTGTGTGTGTGTGTGTGTGTGTGTATCCCATTTTCTGTATTCACTCATTTTCTCTTGGGCACTTAGATTGCTGCCATACCTTAGCAATTGTGAATATTGCTGCAATATAATGGGAATACAGCTATTTCTTTGGTATGCTGAGTTTATTTCCTTGTATATATAGAAAGTGGGATAGCTGGATTGTAAGGTAGATGTTTTTAGTATTTTGAAGAGCCTTAATACTGTCTCCATAAAGGCTATAGTAGTTGGAAACCCAAAACAGTATATAAAGAGTTCTTTTTCTCTGTACATGCTCATTAGTATTTGTTATCTTTTGTTTATTTGAAACTAGTCATTCTAGATAGGTTGAGATGGTATCTCATTGTAATTTTAATTTGTGCTACCTGAGGGCTCATTGATATTGAGCATTTTTTCATATATTTGTTAACCATGTATATTTCTTCTTTGGAGACATGCCCATTGAGATCATTTTCCCATTCTTTAAATTGCATTACTTTTATTGTTTTTAGGTTTCTTGAATTTCTTATATATTCTGAATATTGACCTTATGTCAGATGAACAGTTGGCAAATATTTTCTCCCATTATATATATTTTCTCTTCATTGGTTTTTGCTCTTTTGTTTCTTTTTTTCTGCAGAAGCTTTTTTGCTTGATGCCATTCCTGTTTATCAATTTTTGCTTTTGTTTTCTGTGCTTTTGGAGGTCTTCTAAAAATATCATTGGCTGTATCAATATCCTGAAGTGCTTCCCTGTGTTTTTTTCTTTAGGAACTGATTGCAGTTGATTTGGTTGCATGGTGAGAGGTAGGGGTAAAGTGTCAATCTTCTGCATATGGAGAATGCTTTCTCAGCACCATTTTATGGAAGAGAGTGTCATTTCTCCCATGTTTCTGGTGTCTTAGC